>JARUPY010000024.1:0-143091 GCA_029817715.1 Melastoma dodecandrum
GTATTGACCAAGGTGGGGTGCATTGGCATTCACTTTGGTCAAGAAGTTGTTGGATCACTAGTTGTGAATTGCCCGCATATTTTGTTACGGCTTCCAACTTTTCAATCTAGTGCGAGTTGCAAGGCTAAAATTAAGGCCTCCTACTCTGCTTCATTATTAGTCACTTTTCCCTGTTAATGCGACAGCATACCTGGTTTCCGCTTTCCATGGTGTCTCGATAAAGACGCCCACGCTAGCTCCAAACTTGTTGGAAAGAACCATCAAACCAAATGGTCCATCTTTCGCTTGGGGTGCGCTTCCTCGTGTACAGAAATCGAGATTGCCTTCCCCATAATGGGTTATGAATTCAGCTAAAGCATGGCCTTTAATCGAGTTGTGTGTTTTTTGGTAAATATTGTATGCTGAGAACACTAAGCTCCACTTGCTTATTCTTCCTGTGAGCGAGGGATTATCAAAGAATACTTTGGTGACCAGGATGGTTTTAGAGACGACGCACACGACGTCGTTAGACCCGATGTAGTGTCTACGTTTCAGCACCGAGTAATACACCACTAGGCAAACCTTCTCAGTTGAAGTATATCGTCTGTTCAGTCTCTGTGAGTAGGCTCGACAAGTAATAGACTGGCCCTTTCTATGCGCACATAATATCCTTTATGTGGCTACTCCAATGGTGGAACTGGGATGCAGCCACATAAAGGATATATGGCGCGTTTACGTTTGGTGGTGGCTAACACGAGGGGAGTTTGGTAAAATATTTCTTTTAATTCTTGGGAATACTCGCGCGTGTTGCGATCTCCAAGTTTTATCTGCCCTTTTTTTCTTTCCTTTTTAGAATCGTTGAGGAAGCGCGTATTTTAGATGCCACATTGCCTATAAAGCGGCAAATATAGTTTATCTCCTCCCGAGGAAGGCTTGAAGTTCCTTCTTGCTTTGCTGGAGCTGGGAGGTTTTTAATCGCACGAGTCTTTAAAGGATCTCACATTCGAACCCTCGTTGATGCACAAGGAAACCTGAGAAACTGCCATTTTCGTACTCTGAAGGCGCATTTTAATGGATTGAGTTTGTTGGTTATGCTTTTACATCATTTCAAATGCTTTCGCTTGCTGTAGATGATGAATGTGATTCTGTCTCTTTTTAGAATTTTACCACAACATCATCTATATACACACTTCAACTGTCTTTCCTTTTAGTGAGGCAAAAACCAGGTTCATTGCCCTTTGATATGTGGCTCCAGCAATCTTTAATCCGAAATGGCATCACAACCCACTCGAATATCCCTATTGGGCATCTGAACAATGTCTTATGCACGCCTTTTCTCAGCGATAAAGATTTGATTATATCCAGAATACCCGTCTATTAAAGGACATTAGCTCGTGACCTACTGACTTGTCTATAAGAACGTCGGCGACGAGCATGGAAATTCGTCTTTAGGTGGTTGCTTTGTTTAAATCGTGAAAATCCATACATACCCTGATCATGCGATTTTTTTTTTTACGGCAGGTACTATAGTAGAGATCCAATCGACGTATTTAGCCGTTCTTATGTATCCCAGCTTTTAAACAACTTCTTAATTTCATCGTAGACCATTTGGGCTACTTCCCGTGACATCCTCATAGGAGACTGTTTTACGGGTTTGAAATTGTTGTACGTTGGGAGTCGGTGTTCGACTAAGTCTCGGTACAGACCAGGCATCTCAGTATAGTCCCAGGCGAAACAATCCTTATAGGTGTGGAGAACTTTGCTCATGTCAAGTGCGTCGACTTCATTTAAGAGTGAACTAAGGTAAGTGACACGCGGGAAATCAGTAGTCCCTAGATTTATTTCCTTCAAAGGATCGCAAGGAATAACGGAAGTACTAGGAACTTCTTTATTGTTTGAATGGATAGTTAGCATATCTTGGCTTGCTTGAGGGTACACATTACATGGTGTCCTATTTATTCAGGATGTCCTATAACTATCTAGTCTCTCTAGGACATCCGTTATTGGATCGAGCCCTTCACTCTTCATTAGACGAAGATGGGTTGAGGAGTCTATCGGGCTTCAAATCCGTCTCCGTCTGTTGTGTGTCATTGTCATCTCGTATCCCAGCCTCATGCATATCTTTTTCCAGCGGGGTCAGATCTTCGTTGACCTCGAGCTGCAGCTCGTCTCCCCATCCATTCGGGATGATCGGGTTTTGAGGCGGCACTAGGGGTGGTCCATCGTATGAAACCAGGAATTCGTAACCTGCTTCACCTAAAGGGCTCACGTTTGGGTCTCCCATAGCATACCTCTATTTCAGTGTCCTATCTTTGACCTGCTTGACTGCCCCTGCGCGGACATAAGGCATATTGGCATTTTCATTTGCCTCACTATAACAACTTCTAAACCATGTTATCCCCATAAGATGAGCTCTTGGTAAAGAGTAGAAGGTATGGCTCCAGCCTTGTGAAGCCAATCTCTTCCGAGTAAGGAATTAAAGGAGCGCTTTATGTCAATGACGAAAAAAGTTGTCTTCTTGTCATGTGTGCCTACTCGGAGCTTAGCAGAAACTACGCCGAAATAAGAAGAAGTGGTTCCGTTGAAACCGCTAACTCTTACGTTAGTTTTCCCAAGTTCAGCTATGTCATTCCCAAGGCTCCTGTAAGCTTCAAGGGGGAGCAAGTTAATAGTCGCTCCATTATCCACAAGGACATGACGTATTGCTACGTTGTTGATTTTTGCTTGGATATGGAGGGGAAACATGTGTTTCCGCAATGATGCAGGAGGTTCTTTTAACCATCTACTCGGAAAGTTTCGAGGTAATTCGGTGGCAGTATTAAGATTAAAGGGTAGTGTTAATCTACCTTTCGCATGAATGTCTTCCTTTTTAGCGAATTCAGTCGGTAGCATGAGGATGTTGCAGGCAGCTTCGTTCGCCTCGGGTGGAGTCCCGGATTGAACTGGGTTGTAGTCGCTCAGCGAGTTAGACGCAAGATCATTTTCGCTTGACTCCCTACCCTTCTTAGCATCGGGGATTGTCGTCTTGGTATGTTTCTCCGCAACACGCCGTGCCCTCCTTTCTCGTCGTTTTTTGGTTTTCTCGGTGGGTATCTGGGATTGTGTTCCCAGGCCCACTTTCTGCCATGTCCCTATATTTGCAAGGACGGGTACACGAACAAAGCGTGGGTTTGAGAGGGGTTGTAGGCGATTATCAACTTGAACAAACTCCCTTTGATGAGGGTCATAACCCTCTTTGAGTCTCCCTTCAGGCGAAGTCTCCGAGAAACGAGTGAATTCAAAGTCAGATAGGTTACCTGATGGAGAGTCGACCTTTTCTAGTTTGATTTTCCATTCAGATGCCAATTCCGCTAAAAGCAGGAGGTATTGGTTACAGTAAAGTTGGCACATCTGAGTAATGAGCACCTTGTGGGTTGCTATTGGTTTGCACTCGTAACAAAGTATATCAGCTGTTAGAAATTGGGCTATAGATGTGCCTTTTTTCATTGTGTCCTCGTCGCCTTGAGGATGGTCTTATCGCCCTGTGTTTTCTTTCGCCAACTCAGGTCCGAGGCGATCTACAACACGTCGCCTAGGGACCCTTTTGGTTTTAAGCCCCTTTTTGATTGGACTCGCTTTCACCTACAAGTCCTATTCTCATGAGTTTTTTAGGGGGTGTAGAGCCCTTTATTTCCACTCGGTGGGTTATCCTTTCGTTCCAAGTGTTTCTCCGTGCACTGGTATGCCCTGGGGCCATTGTTGATTCCCATCGCCATCTCTTCGAGGCGATTGAGGTCATACCATTCTGTCATTCTTTCGTTAAAGAAGTACTTCCTAAAAGTATGGCAATGGTCAGTAGTATGTGTGACGGATCCATATGCCAGCGACAACGATTGTGTTGCATTCCTTCGAGGTCAGCGGGACACTGAAGTATCCCTTTGCTCACGAGCCGCTTGAACAACATGTTGGCGATGAGTGTTTTTGCCAGTTTCAGGTGAATGATCTTTGTCTCCCTGCAATGGCAAAGGGAGCACAGTCAGGCAATTGACATCAAATGCATTTATTTCAACTAAATCACCGAATGGATGTGATTCCGTTAACGCCTGATCTTGCAAGTCTGGGAAACGTAGTTCTTTATACTCAATAAGGGCCTGCACCAAGTTTCTAAACGTGATGCAGTCCCTGGTAGTATGTGTGAATGACCCATGCCATTTACAGAAGTTCCTTGACTTTTCCCTATCGGTACGAGGAATTCTATGGCCCAACTTCAGTCAAATTCGTCCGTTTTTGAGCATGAACTCGAAGATTTCGTCAACTTTTGCCTCATCGAATGAGTACTTCCTTTCCTCTTGAGTTTTTGGGGACGCTTTGGCCCGGAAATTTTTCTTGGTCAACTCGTCGCAAGTTAGAGGTTGCCCTTTCACATATTCTACGATGTCAACGACCACGACCGGTTCCGCTTGATAAGTCATCAAGGGTCCCGTGACCAAACTCCCTTTTGCTTGTGTTTTCTCTCTAAGGAGATTCTCGTATCAAATAGCTCTCCTGGCCGACTTGTTCCAATCTCTGAACATTTCTCCTTCTAACTTCTTCCTGAGTCGAAGGAGAAGGGAGTCATGAGCGATGGCAATGAGCTCGGACTCAGATGCAGAGGTTTTACACCTGAGTCGCGCTTTTTGAAGCTTGTTTAGAAATACAGCCACAGGCTCACCAGGTTGTTGTTTCATGTGAGTGAGATCTTGTAAGGTTACTGATGGGTCAATATGAGCAAACGCCAATGTGAACTGGACTTGCATATAATCCAGTTTCCACTGAATTAGGAGGAGGGTTTACATACCATGTGAAGGCCGTTCCTGTGAGAGAGCTTGGAAACAGACGGAGTTTCCAAAAACCGTAAATGGCAGCTTCCCCCGCCTAGTGGATAAAACGGGCGATATGTTCCGCAGGCGAAATGCCTTCTTCGCCGAAAAACGGGCGAATTCAAGAACACGGTATCCCCTTGGAAAATGATAATCCCGATCAATGTTATCAGGGTAAGGAGCCCGATAGAGTTGCACATCATTGGCATCATCCGTCCCAGGGATCGCCTGTTCGACTATACGGGCCATATAATCCCTGATTTCAGGTGCGAGATTTGTCGGCGCTGTTGCCTCCTGAATCGGTATTCCCCTTCCATGTATAGGTTGAGGAGAATATTCAGATGGTTCATGGTTTTCAGTGAACCACCGGCCAATTGACTTTCTCTCTCCTTCGAAAAGGGTGTTGATACGTCACATGATGACTTTGCTGCGCAGCCGTCTTGTACTCGTTTATCACAAGTGGCGGATTGCTATGCATGACCTTCTTGGGGCCTGCTGGAATGACTGGGACATCGTCTATGTCAACCTTTTTCGTTCCTTCATCTATTGAGACCCTATGAGGGTCATAATAAGGTTCCCGCCTAGTGGCCGACTCCTTTTTCTTATTACTGAGGCTGCTCATCGGTGCCTCTGCCATAGTTCCTAGGTTTTGAAAGACTACTTCCATTTTGGAATCAATCTTCTCCTTGAAAGCGTCGTGCTTCTGATCAATAGTACCGACTTTCTCCATTAAGAGTTGGAGAGTACTCATGATGGCAGACAGCTCTTCAGCTATGGCTAGATCTGAGTTGTTTCCATCGTTGCTCTTTTTCCCATCAGAGTGGTTATCTCCGAGGTTGTTTGAATTACCACCAGCTCGAGTTCTAGGCATGTTTGGCTTAGATTTCTCCCATTATGGTCACCAAAGGCGTGTTCGCTTCGGAAGTGACCGCGGACAAGACGGATCTGAACACGTCGGAGATCTCTGGCACTATAGGCGAACTGGTGCCCGGAGGTTCGTTGTACTTGTGTGTGTGGTCGCCGTATGAAATGAAAGAAGAGAGAGGGAGAAGACAGCGGACGAACACCTTTAAGCGGAAGCACTTACGGATGCCATCGACAATGCCTTTGGAGGGAAGCAGGAACGCAAGAGCACAAAGAGAGCTTGAACGCTGGAATGCTTGAAAAGATAAATTGAAATATGTTCGTCTGTAGAGAGGTGTCTTTGTACAATGCCTAAGAATAAGTATTTATACTAAGCTAGACCTACGTAGATACGGTAATGTAATATTGCACATATATTACGCTTCTTTTGCTGCTGGTCTCCATGAAATCTCTTTTCCATATGAGTAATCTTAATAACAATCTCCTTCCGAATACTGGGATCGTCTGGAATTTTCCTTAACAGCCAAACTGATCAACCGCATTGCCTATTGGCCTTCGCCGTAGAGTTTCCTCACTTGTCCAGCTGACTGTCGCTTGTCGCTTCGCTGACTATGTCGCCCGTCGTTTGGTAACCCTGTCGCTTGGTGACTGCTTCGACCAGCAAACCTTCGTCTGATGTGTTACCGTGGTCACCTCCTTACTAGGTCTCCTGCTCTTTGGGCCTATGTTCTGGACCGTTGATCCACAAATAAAGCCGAGATCTGTAGCCTAGAATTTTTGTTGTTAAACAAGTTGGGTCCATGGAGAACAAAGACCCGGAATGATTCCCTCCGAATAACATACCGCTGATGTTGGTCGGCGCTGGGCCACTGTGGGTGGGGTTCAACGGCAGAGACTCTTCCAACGCGAACGAGATCGCCTCGCCTGCTTTGCAGTACCGAACATTCAACATCTGTAAGGCAACTAACCTCCTGAGTTGGCTCATTCTTAGGTCCGAAGCGCGAATTGGATTAAGCGAGGATTATATGAATCTTAAAAAGCTTTCCATCGACATAATAAAGCCGTGGCGAGATTTCTACCAAAAAAAAAAGCCGTGGCGAGATTTCTACCAAAAAATAAAAAAGCCGTGGCGAGATTATTATGACGGACGGGTGAGATTGTTTTTTCGGGAAATCAGTAAAAGGGGAGGGCAAAAAGGTAACTTCCGGGTGAAGTTTGTCCCCCTCGTGATTCCTCAACGTCAGAGGTTTTTGTGGACAAAAGTAAAACGGCTGTCGTCGAGCTAAAACGCGAAAGCTCACTCTCTCTCTAGGTTTTATCTTCTCCCCCCTATCTCTATCTCTCTCATCAGGCTGCCGTCGTCTTCTTCCTTGCAGAGGGTAAATGCACCTCGACGATCGGTCGCCGATTCGATCGGGCGATGAATGATCGGCTGTCCTACCCCCTACTCTCTTCTACATTCGTTTACCCTCTCGTTGTTCTGGTGTTGTTTGGTTCGTCTTTTGAAGCCGGCAGTTGAGTCTGGTGCTAGGGTTTCCGGGAGAGACAAGTCCGATCGAGTCTTCTTTAGTGCGTGGGAAATGCTGGGGGTTTGGCCTTTCATCGGCGAAGGAACGATGATAGGGATTAGTTAGGGCAGTGTCTCGTTTTGTTTTTGGGGATCTTGTTATGGGTGCAACGATTGGGACGGACAGAGTACTTGCTCTGGTTTTACCGGTGTCGGTTGTCCCGGTTGTTGATTTTAGTGTTCTTTACTTTATGCCCGAGATTTTGTTGCAATTTGAGCACTTGGTCCTGTTCCTTGGCGCCTGTGGTTTTCAAGTAGGTGTATTCCATCTGAGAGTTGATATTTGCTGCACAGAGGATTTCGTGAGAGCTTTCTTGGGGCAGTATGAGTTTGTTCCGTTTTGTTTTCCTCTGATTCGTTTAGACGTGCTTTGCTCTTAGTTTGGCCTGGGATGTCATTGGGAAGATTTACACAGGATTCCATGTGTCCCATACAATTGCATAAAAAGCAGATCGGTCTCTAAATGTTTTGACGCGCCTTTAGTCTGTAGGCCCTGGGCAATGTTTATTACATTTTGGTAATTGACTTTGGGAAAGTTATCTGGGAAGATCATTTCCTTTTGGTTGTTTTAACTAGAATAGGTTTATATTAACGTTTAGATTGGGCCATTCACTAATCTTAGTTCGTCCACTTTTACAGGTGAAAGAAAATGATAGCCTGAACTAACTTTTATACCATGAAGAACAAGAGCCCTTTCGTTTTCATGGATGTCTCCATTGATGGAGAGCCCATAGAAAGAATGACCTTTGAGGTAATGGTTTAGCTACCAGGCATGTTTGATTGCAATCTGTTCATTACATATTATTGCTCTCTTGCACTTGTTAGTTGTTTGTCTCCATTATTATCTGCTGAGATCCTCATTTTTGTTGCTTTTAACAGCTTTTTCCAGATTCAGCCCCCAAGACTGCGGAGAACTTTCGGGCACTCTGTACTGGTAATGAATGATATGTTTTTTTTTTTCTTAGTTTTAATTTAAATAAATAAGAATTTACTCCTTCATAGCAGTTCCCATTGTAAATCTTTCCCATGGTTTCAGGAGAGAAAGGAATAGGCCCTAAGACTGGGAAGCCTTTGCACTATAAGGGCTCATTTTTCCATCGCATTGTGAGAGGCTCAGTGGCTCAGGTTTGTTCCTGCTAGTACCGTTGGCAACAACCTTAGATTAAGCACAGTCATTGTAACAGTTGTAACCGGCTTGGCAGTGGTCCATGTTTTAGTCAGTTGTTGTTGTTTATGCTGTGGGATTCAGGGACGATGCCCATGACTTCGTTTCTTGTGACATAGTCTTGAGGTTGTGCTTATAATGTCTATTATTGTAATGCCTTGTTGTTATGGTTCCCTTGATGTGGTCTTCTTTGGTTTCATTTCTCTGAATAGCCGATTTAAGTCTTATTTTTTGTCTTCACACAGGGTGGTGACTTTCACAAACGAGATGGTACGTATATTGACTATCCTTAATCATCGGGGTTGTTGTACTTATGTTTTTTCTCTGCTTCCTTTTATGTGGTTGAAAGGTGTCTCTTTACTTTGCATTTATTATTTTTTTTGTCTATATAAGGTACTTATACATTTATTTTTTTGACTATCCTTAAAACATGCATTGAAAGCGAAGCTGTTACTACTTAAAAATTTGGAAGGATATGATGCTAACAATCATCCTAAGCCTTACTGTACCAAATGCTTGATCGAAGATAACATTTTTATGGTGCAAATGCTGGAAGAGGGTGAGGGCCTAAATATAAATAAACTACTAAAGTATGAAATATGTGAAAAGATAGTAAACTTGCCGTAGCCAAAGGGTGCATAATGATAGGAGGATTCTGGAACTGGCTTGTTTTTGCTAATTTTCTTTACTGAATGTAGTTTACTTGTTTGCTCAAATAAGGTCGAATTTCTTTTGCAGAATACTTCTGCTTCTATTATATGAAGAATTCATCGTCTCTAGGTCCTTTAAACTCACTGTTCATGAATTAGTCTCACTCTTTACTTGAATGTTATGTAGTTTTCAAGATCAATAGAATTGAATTACTTTCTATTTGTTTATACCCCTCTTTCAGGATCCGCTTGAGTCTGATATAATTGGACTTTGTATTCTAAATTAAACTTGAGGTAAGTTGACAGTTATTGATCAATGTTGGATATTAGCTTAAATACGGGTTTGGATGATTTCCTGTATTTCTGACTTCTCATAGGGTATAAGTATATGATGTGAAGTGGGTCTTTGGTCTAATATATTCTAATTCTTTCTTCTTAACATATTGTCTGTTTCTTCTATGATAAAGTGTTATGGGCAAGGCTTTTGGTGTTAAATGATACTTCATTTCACATTTCTCTCTACTTTTTCCTTACAATGCCGCTGTCTTGTAGAATTAATAATAAAAAGAACTGCTATGCCGGACCTCTATCTTCCCGAACATTTGTGGCTAATGCTGTCTTAAAAAATAAGTGTCCTCATTTTTGCTCATTTTTTTTGTTTCATCGAGAAGACCGATATTACTTTCCACTCAGAACTCATTCGCTGAAGTTTCTTTCGTTCATTGCAGGGACCAGTGGGGAAAGCATTTATGGGGAGAAGTTTCCTGGTGAGGTTTCTCTGTCTGTCTGTCTCCCCCCCCCCCCCCTCCTCTCTCACATGCACGCACAAATGCCCCCACTCACCCTCGCAAAACATTCTTGTAATTCGTCACATTCCTTATTGCACGGCTTTCTTTTCCTCTCTCTTCTCTTTTTTGGCAACTTATAATATCTCATGATTCTTTGGTTCAACAGTGGAACAACATAACTTAAACCATGTAGGGTTGATGAATCGACATTCACCTAAAGATTTAGGTTTTCTCATCTGATATGTGTGTACTACTGTTGTTATGTAATACTTTTGTAATCATAGAGGGATTAAGAACCTTGACTAAAACTTCAGTAACCTTGATTACTGACGTTTCAGATGAGGTTCCCCGGTTGAAGCATGATGGACCTGGCTTAGTTTCCATGCTAATATCTGATCGTGATAAACTGGGCTCTCAGTTCATAATCACATTTGAGGCGGATCACCATCTTGACAGGTTACACTATTTTTTTCCTCCTTTCCTTTAGTTTTGTCTTTCTTCATTTTTTCCTCCCTCTCATTAACCTAGGGGGATGGTTTTTGCCTTTTTTCCATTTCCTGTGATGTTCCAGCAGGGAAAGAAAAGGAGTTTTGGCTTTCATGATAAAAATTGTGGATTATGTATCTCACTCTCCTGTTTGACATATATTGCCAGGAAGGCTATAGTATTTGGGAAGCTTGTGCACGGGCATGAAGTTTTGAAGAAAATTGAAGATGCTGGTGATGATGATGGCAGCCTACTGTAACTGTAAAAATAATTAACTGTGGTGAACTCAATGAAGGTAAAAAATATGAAAAAAATTTGTCCGGTATGCAGATCTTATTTTTTAGGGTTGGTGTTCAAGGAGCTGTTGGCCTTAGAATTAGAACAGTAAAGTTACTTTTGCATCTTGCGAAATTTTATAAATGAATGAATTCGATGAAAATCACTGTGATTCTTTCTGGGTCTGTGAATATATATATTTTGTGGTTGAGAGAGACGTTATATTTGTAATCTGTTGTTTACAATGGTTCCTTTGTGAATTTTTTGGTTTTGGTAGATAAAAGGAAGGCATTCAAGGTGAAGATGGTCAATGCAACTTCTGATGCTATTAGTCATGAATTAAGAAAGAAGAACAAAAGAAAGAAGTCATCCAAAGATCGGAAAAAGAAAAGAAGAAAATACCATTCATCTATGTCTGAGAGTTCATCTGATGTTGAGACTGAAACATCAGATAGTGAGAGCTGCTCTGACTCGTCGGACTCAGATGACTCGTCGTCGTCCTATTTAACCTCTTCAAGTGATGATAGGCATAAAAGGAGAAAGAGGTATTCCAGAAGGGATAAGTCTAAACGAACTAAGAAAAGGGATAGGCGGCGTGATCGGAAGCACAAGCGACGGGAGAAAAGGTGCAAAAGGAAATCAAAAAGGTTATGAAATTTTTCTCTCTCCCTTTTTAGTTGGTTCAGTAGCACAGTTATTCTTTTCCTGTCATGTATTCATGGCTTGAAAGTTGAAAGTAACCTCATGTATGTGCACTCTCATGCTTTCATACTTCTGCACTAATCAAGGTTGTTCTGTGCATGTGAATATACATTTAGACCTGCAGTTGGCGATAGTTTTCTTTTACTGATTTCAGACCTTTAGGTTACGAGAATGCACCATAATCTACAATGCTACTTTTTTACTAGGTTTTGAACAAATCACCTTTTAAAATGCTTGTAACCTGTCAACCGTTACCCCTAGTATCCTGTCTGAATTTTTACATCCATACACTTGTGGATGCGAGCTTCATACCTTACATTATGGAAGCATCCTTTGATATTTTGAACTTCGAATACCCAAAGTGACCATTGTATCCAATCCGAACAATGAATTTAACAGGTATAGAGGGGATTTGTTGCCTTTCTTTGATGGTCATTGGACCTAGTGTGCTTGGAATAATGGGTGGATATTCGAGTCTATTCAGAAACCGCTCTATTTCTTTGCCTCTTCCACCCTAATTAGGATTTTAAAATTTTGCAGGGTCTCTGAAATCAGTTCAGATACAGAAACAGGTGTCTGTGGAGGCAGTTCTGAAGACGGTGTTCTTAAAGTGCCTGTGAAAGAACAGCAAGGTAATTTTCTGACAGGAAGGCTGGGGGAAGTCATCGGCTAGATGATGACTTGCCCTTTTAAGCTATGTCTACAAAACCTTTATATAGACTCCACCTTTGAAGAATGCTTTCTTACGTTCAACCTTCTCCTCAGCTGTTTCTAAGTCCCCTCAGATTGTTGAACAAGATTTAGGATCTGACTACCCTAATGGAATGGAAAACACATGCTTTGAGGAAAATGATGGAAATGAAAGGCCCAGGGAAAATGGAGAGATGCGGGTTAATGGAGTTGAAACTGGTGGATTTTCAGAGAGAAGTCCAAATAGACAGCCTGATGAAGTTGATGATCATCCAGGAAAATCCAGGTTATTCCTTTGCCCTCATACTTTAGCTGGTATTATTTCAATTTGTTATTAATTTAACCCATCAACCATCAGAAGCAGGAGCAGGAGCAGGAGCATGAGTCCTAGGAGGACCCCTAGTAAGAGTGTTAGTCCACATCGAAATATGAGCCAGAGTCCTAGTGTGAGTCCTAGGAGGCGTCCTAGTCGGAGTCCCAGTACTAGCAGTGTGTCTGGTAGGATCAAGTCCATTAGTCAAAGTCCGATTCGGCGTAGCAGCAGTCAAAGCCCAGCTCAGAGCAGAGAAATGAGTCCAGTCCGTGGAAAGAAGGCCAGAAGTGTGAGCAGCAGTCCAGTGGTGGCTCGTATACAGCAAAGAGATAGTAGAAGTCCTGTATCTGACTGGAGCCCAAGCCGAAGCCGAAGCCGAAGCCCTCCCCGAACATCCCGGAAGTCAAGGAATGACAGTCCTATGAGAGTCTCTAGAAGCATTAGCAGGAGTCCGGTTAGATCTTCTAGAAGAAGCCTTAGCAGAAGTTCTGGCAGGGTTCCATCAAGGAGAAGTGTGAGCAAAAGCCCAGCATTGCGGAGGAGCATGAGCAGAAGCTCGGGTAGGATGCCTTCTAGGAGAATCGGTGGGAGGAGTCCTGCTGGAGGGCCGAAAAGGGACGACCGCCGGAGTTATTCTCGTAGTTCAAGCCCCCCGACTCGTCGAGCTGCAAGGTCTCCGCCATCTGAGCGCCAGAGGAGTTATTCCAGGAGTGTTTCGCCAGATGGTTCTCCAAAGAGAATCAAGAGGGGCCGTGGATTCAGCGAGCGGTACTCTTACACCCGCAGATACAGGACACCTTCACCAGATCGCTCGCCTGTTAGGTCTCATCGCTATAGAGGTGAACGCAACATGTGAGTCAAGTTATGCTATGAGGTGTTGAGATTTGGCTTTGTTTGCAGTTATGGGGATTTTTAGCTCATGTCCTGTTGCACTTGAAGCAGGAGCTACAGACGATATTCACCAAGGCGTTACAGAAGTCCTCCTTGGGGAAGAACTCCGCCTAGGTATATCTTAAAATCTCCGTGGATCTTAGCAATGGGTCCTTTTCATTTAATGCGGGGGTTTGAAAAGCTAAAACCTGGATCTTGGCAGGTACAGAAGGCGAAGCCCCATGGTTTCAAGGAGCCCCCCTTACCGAGGTCGCAGATATAGCCCCAGTCGGAGACCCGTTCGTGACCGCTTCCCTGTTGAAGCACCTAAAGCTAGACCATCCCTTAGGAATGACGAGCGGAGGTCCTCTTCTCGGAGTCAAAGACCCTCCAGATCAAGGTCCTCAGGCGAGCCATCTCGTCGGGCTAGCAAGGAAAGTCCAAGTTCATCGTCATCGCCGTCGAAAAGCCCCAGAGGTAAGAGTCTGGTAAACTATGATGACGGTTCTCCGGATTCCAGGGGAAGGCGAACCTAAAGCAGGTATGCCTAGGCAGGCACCTGCTACCCGTAGGTATTGTCTCAAAATCAGTGATGAGATGTACATACGACGTTGTTGGACGTGTAGGAATCCTTTCCTCGGATTTAGGTTGTGGGATGTTTGGCGGATGGATATCGTTGGTTGGACGGGGGGAGTTTTGTTCCATTTTAACGTTAGTTTCCAAACTATTTAGCGAAATAACATCATAAGTTTTGAAATTCGTCGACTAACCTTGTGAAATCGGCCTTACAAAGGCCGACTTCGGTCCTCAAGGAAGTCGATTTTTGTAAGATCGAGTTCCACTTGTCCGACTGAAGTCGGTCTTTCTAAGACCGACTTCATAGACCCCATAAAATCATGTACCTCATAAAATCGGTCTTACAAAGACCGACTTCTTGCTATTTAGCCAAAAAAAATTACGGCCAACGAAGTTGGCCTTTGTAAGACCGACTTTCATCCGGAATAAACTCAGACAAAAAAAAAAACAAATTTCGATTCCGATCACACTTGTAATACACATAATACTCATGACAAAATGGCAGTAATGCAAACAATATTTAACAAAGGTTTAAATCAAAAGGAAGTACATGAGAAGTTAAAAAGAAAAGTCGATACAAAATACTTAATGAATCTAATTTCTTCCTTTTCGCCGAGAGTAGAAGAAGACTCCAAACCGCTGCCGAGACTCCATTTGCGTTAGCTGAGAAGAGTCCTCTACATCACCTATGGATGGTCGATCCCTCCTGCTACGTGCCACGGGAGTAGACGACGTAGAGGCATATGCTACTGGAGTCAGAAAGGCATCCACTGGAGTCAGATCAATCACAATAGACGGATATACCTCGTTTTCCTGCGACTGCATAATGAACTCATCGACATCAAACATGTCAACGTCTTGATGCTCCTCCTCTTCTTCTTCCTCCTGCTCTTCATATTCCTCCTGTTCCCCCTCCTCCTCCTCTTCATCCTCATCTTCGTCATCCTCCTCCTGATCTTCCTCCTCTGCGTGTTCCTCATTAGGTGGCTCAACTTCAAACTCGTCTTCATCCGTTGACCCTTCAGTACGTCCATACAAACGCATTGGGGTAAACTCTCTCAAGAAGCTATGGCCCCTGCGAGAGATACCGGCGATGTGCTGTAATTCCGAAGGGTCACCTCTCTCGGATCGAATAGAAATGTCCCTCATTTGTTGCGTCTGCAAAGAAAGTATATCAATACAATGATTTATACATTAATGAAGATAATAGTTATTGTACTTACCACTATGCTCAGCATGACGCCCGTGTGTGATAGATGAGGACGAGAGTGACGCATGTACCACGTATTGTAGTCCTCGTCTTGTTCCCAACATAAAGGAACGATGTGGCTACCCCGGTGATGCGACAACTCGATGTATTTGGCGTGGATGTGCTTCCAATTGTCAAATTGCTTTCCACGCATGTCAATTCGATAGAGGCGTGCTTCAGCATCATATGTACCAGGTACGAGTTGCTCGTCTCCAAATTGCCGAATGACTCTGTCTGGATAGTGCCATTCAACAATAGAGAAGCAGATCAGCGGCACACATGCTCGCCAGCTATCTTGATCGTCCAAGCAGTAATCGGGTAGTCTAACGCGTATCTCATCCGTGTATGGATGCCAAACGACCTGAAAAACAACCCAACATAACCAACTAACGAAATTTCGAGAATCACAAGAACTTGAAAGAACATAAAGTTGAAGGAAAATACCTATCGAGGACTCTGTCTGTTGAGTGCTTCTCTAATCACCGATAGGACATGCATGGCTACAATTGTCGTATCAAGAGCTGCACCCCATCGATAAGCTAAAGGCATTCCTTGCCTCTGCCTGCTCCAGCGTCTAAGGGGAGATAAATGAGGAAATCTATCACACGCCCACGTCTGTAGCAATACTAAACAACCCGCCACCTGTGCCGCATTTTTGTCTGAAGCACTACATAGTTGTCTATACAACCATGCCAGACAAGCTGATCCCCAACTATAACTACCACAGACGTCGAAGTCCTCCAATAATGGCAGCCACATAAGATGCACTAAGTTGTCGGACTTGTCGGGGAAAACCATAGACCCTATGAGTTGTAGTATGTATGCCCTGGTATGCATACGTACCTGCTCATCTGGTGCTTGTGGATCTAACACGTCAAAACGGGAGGCCAACCAACTCATCTTAACCCTTCCCGCTTTCATGTGATCTGTTCCGAGAACCTCACCAAGTAATTGAGCGCATACGGCTGCAAAGTTGAAGCTGGTGAAGGCAATGACGGGGTCACCCTCAATCGGCAATCCGAGCTGAATCGCCACATCCTTCAAAGTCACCGTCATCTCTCCATGCGCCATGTGGAAAGTATGAGTCTTAGGCCTCCATCTCTCCACTAATGTAGTTATGAGCGCATGATCCAATTGAATGAAGGAGAGCTTCGCAGCTCCGAAAAATCCGGCCTGTCGTAGGTAGATATCCATCCGGGGGTCTCGTCGCATTTTCTTCACGCTGCTCTCGTGATGGCGACATTTCAAAACACTGTTCTATATGAAAAATGAAATTTCAATGGATTAGTAACAAAACTCAAAATAATCGAAATAATAAGTATGATAAACATACCTCCGCATAAGAAGAATCCCAAACAACAGAATAACGATGTTGATCTTGGGAGTGCAATACGGTCGTATCTTGTGGTCTTGGCTCCATAGTACAACCTGCAAATAAAAATGTAAATTATAGATGCATATCGAAGTGTTTATAATAAACGTATAAATGAAACATATCAAGTAAATTGAAGATACTTCAAATACACCTTACAATTTCATTTATTTAGACATCTTCGCCTATTATGTCCCTTTCTTTTACAAAGAGCACAATTCAACTTGGTTTTCCGTTCCCTCACATCCATTTCATTGTGAATTCGAGAGGATCTTGGTCTCCCTTTCGGTCGTGCCCTTTCAGGGTTCGGAACGACAGTTGGGAATGAAAACTCATCCCAATCTTCTTTACAGTCAAATGAAACCCATGTAGATGAGTATATCACCTTTTGATTAGCCCAATTGTAAATATTGTGAATACAATCCGAGCCATCCACGTTAACAAAGGCGAAACAAGCAAGGGCATGGGAACATGGTATCCAATAGGTTTGTCATTTCTTACAGGAGCACCTCTTGTGTCGCAGAAAGACGTTCTTTGTCTTATAATTCCCTCTGGTTGGGACAACGAACGTACCTTCACCGCGATCTAGAAGGGTCACTTGGTGATTTCGGGCCTTCTTGATTCCTTTTTTGAAACGGTCCATGGCAACTTTAGTTAATTTCTCCCCTCTAATTATTGCCGCATCAGCCTCATCTCTTCTATTATTCCAATATGCGACACAATTATAGAAGGTCTTCCTCACTAAAGCACATACCGGAAGCGATCGAGCACCCCTTAGAACAGCATTGTAGCTCTCGCTTAAATTCGTCGTCATTATCCTTCAACGGTAGTTTCCATCAAAACTGAGAGTCCATTGGCTCTTATCCATCTCATAAAAAAATTATGCTAACTCTAGAATAGTTTTCAAAATATGACGCAAATATTGCTTTATCTTTGGCACCATACATTTCCTTAGCTAGCCTTTTTTTTCTACGGAGATTCTTGTACCTTGTGTTGAAGTTGCTAGCTACATGTATACAGAACTTCTAATGTGCAAATGGCGGCGTCCAACCTACTTCGACATCGTTTACCGCCGTTAAAATACCGAAATGCCTATCTGAAATCAAACATACGCCCTGACACTCATCGCCAACCACGTAACGTTTAAGGCATTTCAAAAACCATTCCCACGACTGGTAGCTTTCTTCATCGACGATTGCAAATGCTAGAGGAACGATATGATTGCTGCCATCCAAACCACAAACAATTAATAACTTCTGCTTGTATTTTCCGTAGTCCGTCAATACTGACTACAGGGCGACAATAACGGAATGCTGTTACTGAGGGACCAAAAACACCAGAATACCCTCTGGAAAACAAACTGCGAATCACCAAACATATATGAACCACCCCAATCAACGCAAGTATTCAGATTAGAAGCACGAATCGCGTTCAACAAATGAGGCAACTCATTGTAGGATTCATCCCAATCGCCATACATACGCGAAATCGCTTTCCTTTTGGCATCCCACACCCTTCTCCTAGGCACTTCGTATCCAAATTTCTCCTTCACCAAGTTGCGAAGAAGTGCAACTTTAACTTCTGGAGTTTCACTTACAAACGACCTGAATAACGGTTCCATGAAATTTGAATCCAGACGTACATGTTCACGCAATAATACAGGATTGACGCAACTATGAGGTTCTCCAACTATTCTCACCTCAAACTCATCATCATCTTGTGGTTGTATCGCCTTTAATCTCCACTTACAGCCCTTGTCGAATTCTGAACAACATATATTCCACAATATCTTCGTGGATTTAACAACCTCATAATTGCAGTGCCTTAAAATATGAAAATTGTTCACCGCATTTATGAGTATTTTTTTATTTTTGAAACGCATTCCCTTATGAAATTCATCAATAAGGTCATTTGCTTCGACAAGTGGGTGGAATCCCACTCGTCAACTCTCTCATGCACGTCTTCGAGATATTCATTGTAAAAGGGGAGGGGTTTCTCCTTCAATGCACTTCGTGAACTAGACCCTTCACCCGATTCCACAACCATGATCATCTGATTGTCGACATTCTCATCATCTGACATCCCATTGCCGGCATTCACATCGTTGAAAAACTCAACATCAGTGTCGACATCTACATCAGAATTCATTATATCTTCATTGATATTGCGTTCATCTTCCATCGAAGGATTAGAACATTCTCCAACAGTATAACACTTCTCTACTTCAGCCACGACAATTTCATTTCCAGCTACATCATCCATATGACGATCAACTTCCATCGAAACAGTACAACATTGTTCGACCGGAAAACACCGCTCCACTTCCGCCTCAACATTCTCAGTTGGACGTCCAACAACCATAGGACGATCCACTTCCACATTAGGCTCTACTGCCACCATTCTAGCATCTACATTCTAAGTTTGACGACCAACAACCATATGACGATGCAGTTCCACATTAGGCTCTATCGCCACCATTCTAGCCTCAACATGTGGCACTGTTACATCGGATAACACATATATTTGTTGCATATTTCTTGGATTTGCAATAGCAAACTTAATCAGCAATTTCACGTCTTTACCCACTTTAATAGGAACCAAATAATGCTTGACATCAACATTATTGAACTCCAGAACGGGATACCTATGCGCTATCTGTAATGAAATTGCCGATTGCAAACCAATAGCTTGGCATATAATGCATTCAAAATTTTCGTAATTGAGAAATTTCTGGATTTCTGTTATTGTTATTGAACCATTATCATAGCCAACTCCGTCTGCTCCATTGACCATATTTTCGTTATAAAAAATCAATACCTCAATCGACGACATTGGAACACGATACCTAAATCAATTGAGCTATCAAATTAGAACATAGTAGTTTCAAAATTAATACAATTTAGCTAATATGCATTTTGTTGTTACTTAATAACTACCTAATTAATTACGGTAATTAAACTCATTACGATAATTACAATTGATTAGTTGTTAATTAACTTCAATAAGTCAAATGAACACTTTCTCATCTATTAAACCATAATTTACCATAATTAGTACACAAATCCTACCTATTCCATAAAATCAACTAAACACTAATTAAACCATAATTTACCCTAATTAACAATTAATTACTTTAAATAAACACTAATTAAACAAATAAAAGTGAAAATTATACTTTTAGTAAAGCGAACGGAGGAAGAGCAACAAGCTCGGGCTCGCTCGGGGACGGGGCGGCTCGGATCGACAAGGGGACGGAAGGCTCGGGCTCGGGGACGGAATCTTGGGGCGGGGGCGGCTCCGATCGACAAAGCTCGGGGCGGGGGCGGCGATCAAAGCTCAAGGGGGGCGGGGACGATTGTGGGGAGAATGTCTCCCGGAACGATTTTTTTTTTTAACCCTAACGAAGTCGGCCTTACAAAGGCCGACTTCTTTGATTCCGAATGGAAGTTGGTCTTTGTAAGGCCGACTTCCTTGATTTCGAATGGAAGTCGGCCTTTGTAAGGCCGACTTCACTCTGACCACAGGGCAGTCGGCCATTTCGTCTTATTTTTTTTTTGGCTAGGTGTCACGAAGTCGGTCTTACAAAGGCCGACTTCATCCGGGACATAAAGTCGGCTTTACAAAGGTCGACTTCGGTGGGGGAATATGGAACTCAGTCTTACAAAGACCGACTTCCTTGAGGACCGAAGTCCGTCTTTGTAAGGCCGATTTCATAGATTAGTCGACGAATTTCAAAACTTACGAGGTTATTTTGCTAGATAGTTTAAAAACTAACGTTAAAATGGAATAAAACTCGGACGTGCGGGGGTTCTCATTTGACTGAGCCATCGGTTAATGTGGTAATAGCTTTATGACAACACTTTCTAGCTTTCATGACAAATTCTCCCCTCCCCTTGCTGACGTGGACCAGTGGAAGCTGGGGTTGTCCGACACATCTTCCTTTTCCACCCTAAACAAAGAGAAATTATTAGGTGTGATTAGTTTATAAATATTTTATTATTATCCATCTATTATAATACAAAGAAAGGAAACGTTTTGTTAAGGAATAATAAAGGATTATATACTAATGAGGCGAGAATTATAATGGCACAGTTTTCTAAAAAATATCAATGAATTGCCCAGCCCCAAAGGGAAACAAAGAAAAATCTCTGAGTTAATGAGTCTCCCGTTGGTTTGTATGCTGGAATGGAGTGATTGGTGAACACAGAGTCTGTGATCGTACCCTCATGGCGGCGGTAGCATCCCGGTCTGTTCGTGAACTGTCTTGAACAGAGTCGGCAGCATCCTATAGACCCTGGCCACCTCCTTCACGGGGCCTTTACCTGCACTACCAGTACCCGAATCTTGTTCCTGTCCCCCTGCTTTGTCCAGATGCTTATATTGGGCCGAAGTCCCCCGCTCCGCATCAGCATTGATCTTGGCCACCTCCCTGGAACATTCCACCATTGATCATCATGCAGTCCCCGAGGGCTGCGTAGTTCCCTCCCAGGGCTTCAAGTAGCATCCCTAGGTACCTGCCCTGATTGTCTGCCAGAGCAACCATACCCTCAGCCTCGAGCTTCTTCCCATACATCGTGGCATCCGCAGCCTGCTTCCAGGTGTAGAACTCTGCATTGGCCTGTGCCTTCTGGGTCGCTGCCTCCTCTTTCTGGTATTGTATGGCTTCGGTTGACTTCTGCTTCATGTAAAGTTCCCAGTTTGCCTCTTGCCCCTTCATACGAGACGAAAACAAGGGTAGTCACAAAAGGAGACATCTAACTAAGGGACCTGTTTGGAAGGAGGTTTGTCCCATGCTCTACGCTAGCCTTGGAGAGGAAATCAGCTTTAACTTCTCGGTCTTGGTCATGGCTTTCATCATTTCGACTTCCCCCTGTAACTCAGCCTCTCGCAAGGTGACAGCCTTGGAAGCCTCAACCTCGGTGACCTTGGCCTCCCTTCCCAAGCGGCCCTCTCGCCTTCTCCGCGTTGGCGACAGCCACCTCTGCCCCCTGATTGTTCACAAACACCTTGACATCAGTCTTCACCTTGATCTCCTCCTTTTTCTGTCACCGACCCTTTAGGTCGAGATGATCTTCGTCTCAGCATCGATCTTGGCCGCATTCTGCAGCATCCGACCATGCCTCTCCTTCGCCCCAATCTCCCCCTTCATCTCGGCGTCTGTGACGTCAACCTTGTCTCGGTTTGCAGGCTCCATCTGGGACTTCTGCCCAAGGTATGAAGTACTTGTGACCAACCACATCCATTAGCTGCTTCACGTCGGCATTGTGATCCTGAGGCCAAACTGGTGGAGCTCAAGCTGCACCTTATTGAACACCTCCTTCTTGAACTCCTTGGTGCCCTTGAATTTCTCCTCCATGGTCATCGTGGCTGCGAGCACACGTGTCTCCCCCTCGATCACGCACTGGACCCAACTCCTTTGTCGTGCAGGGAGATCAGCCTGGCATACTTGATGAGACTCGCCTGTTCCTCCACCTCCAGACAGATGGTGAACACCGCGGATAATACGAAAGGCAGCTTCTCGGAGCTCATCGCCTGGACCTCGAAAGTGTAGCTGAAAGGGGACACGTCGAAGATTGTGGACGACTGGCCAGGATAAACCCATCCCTTCTTTGCAAGCTTCATGTCACTGATCACAAACCCGGTAATCGCCAGAAACTCCGACGGCTTCACGACTCGATACATCTTCTCCAAACTTGGTCGACTACCGATTTCAAAGCATAAGCCTGCCTCTCTCCGTATATATTAGGAGGTTCTAAAAGCCTGCATATAAAATAATAATAATAACTTTTATGTCGATTCTGCTTACTGAATATCTAATTTATTTACATAAAATATGTGTTGATTTAGTAAGTAAGATTTTTGAGGTTAAAGATTCTGATTAACAAATCTATTTATACAATCAGATAAATCATACTCCGAAGCTAATCTTTTTAGCCCTCCTCGATTTAAAAAAATGAAAATAAATATTTAAATTAAATGAAAGCTTTAGAAATGTTTTTCCATATAAGTGTTGATCATGCGTGTTCAGTCGCTTTATGTGAAAAAAGGATAGGAAGTCTCAGATTCCAGCCCTTGTGATGCCTTCCAAGTGCCAATGACCAAAAACCCAGTTCTTATTGCAGCTGTTGTTGTTTCATTATCATGGATGCACATACATAAAGAAAAGTAGGCAAAACAAACAAGTAACCAAAGGCTTACAGCATGCGAGATAGGCCGGAGCCCCTACATGACCTCAGAGCCACAATTGAGTGATCCTTAGATTTGAAATGCAGATTACAGCAGAAATGATAAGGGGAACTCTCGTCGAAACACAGACCTCCACGCAGTATGCACGGTCAAATTACCCGTGCTGTAATTTCAGACAATGGCGGTCGCCTACCAAAGCACTAACAGAAGATTACCTTAACTAATAAATACATTTGATACAACTAAGCTGACTGCAGAATGTGCTCAATTTAACTACAGGATTAACTCAATAAGTGTCCAATTTAGTCACGCAACAGACATAGAAGAAGCAAACAGAAGATATATTTTAGTTGCAGAGACTATCCATCAATATTTATTGGCCACCCAATTAGGCGAGGCAACCTAGATCCCAGCACAAGGCAGAAAATGGAGTAAAATTACAGGAAACAAGAGGATAAAGCCTGAGTTCAACCTCGGAGAGAATTAGGGGTCCCTTTAAACAAGCAAATCCATCCTGACAACAACTGGACGGATCACTCGACATGTAGCAGCAGCAGCAACCAGGCATTCAGGGAAACACAAAACGAAAAAGGATAACTCGATGACAACAGAGATGTGTACAAAGGTCTGACAATAAGGGGATATCAATCTAAATGAAGAAACAAGGTGTTCAAGGTTCTTTGTCTCGTCGGAGACATCCATAAATTAGCATTCGAGCATCACAAAAGGGGAGGCCGGAAATTTAAAATCATAAATGTAAAATAATTCAATGTAAGGTCTACAATAGTTGTCCCATTAGCAAAGATCTAAGATGACAAGCAATACCACCGAGCACTGCATGCATTTTGCGAATCTCAATCGAGAATTTCGACCAAATCACAAGGATCTAATGATCATTGCATCCTCCACCAATCTCATCCTTCCTTCTCTTTTGCCGTTCATTTTTCTTTGCTCTGATCTGAGTCAAAAAAGCAGCTATCAAGAGATCAAGCCTGAGAAACCCTCTTCTCGCCAGTAGCTTCCGGTTCCCGCTCCTCCAACAACCGGCCCGCCTCCTCGTCATTGCCCTCAGGTGCTGCCTTCTTCTGGGCCTCCTTGGCCTTGAGGGCCTGCAGCTTCAGGTGATTGTAGTATCCGACACCTAAGAATGCGAGGCCGTAGCCGAACAGGTTGACAGGGGTGACTGTATCCTTGATGACGGACCAGGAGAAGGCAATGAGCAGCCAGTCCTTGACGACACCAGCCACATTCATGGTGAGAGCGGAGGTCTTCCCAACGAGGAGGAAGACCGCGAGGTTAAGCGCGAAGGCGCAGAATGCATTGCTGCCGAAGACCCAGAAGTCGAGGTGGAAACTGGAATTTTCCCTGAGGATGGGCAACTCGACGAAGAACCAAGGGATGAGGAGGAACACGAAGCAGCAGGGAGCCACGTAGTACAGGGAAGTGATGGGGTTGAGGTTGATCCCCTTGGAGGTGAGTAGGATCTGGATCATGACTAGGCGGGTGGCCTCGAAGACAAGGGCTCCGAGCTGGAGCATGACCCCCCAGGCGTCGAACTTGGCCTCGCCGTAGGCGGCGATGGCGACCCCGAGGGAGATTGACAGCATGTTGAGCATGGTCTTCATGTGGAAGGCGTCCTTCTTGAGGGCGACGCCGATGGAGTAAACGGCTACGGGCATGAGCGCCTTAAGCATCTGGATGAAGGAGACGGAAAGGTAGATGTAGGCGGAGTTGGAGAGCCAGAGGGAGAGGGAGTAGAGGGCCCCGATTGGGACGACAGAGTTGAGGAAGAGCTCGCGGGACATGGAGACGGGCTCGACGAGGCGGAGGACATTGATGAGGACGAAGGCGAGGGCGGAGCAGAAGGACATGTGGATGAGGGTGAGGGAGATCGGGTACGGCCATCCGTAGAGCTTCCTGTCGAGGATGTACTTGTTGAAGACGATGACGGTGAAGGAGAGGAAGATCCAGATGCCGACGTAGGCGTACGACAGGAGGATCTTCCGGAGGACTCCCTCGGTCAAAGATCCGCCCTTTCCCATCGTCTCCGGCGAAGCGATGGGCCGTCCGATCGGGGATGGGGCTGCGGGAATTGGGTCCGACTCCTCTTTTTGGGATCGAGGAGTGGAGTGGAGTGGAGGGGAGGGGAGGGAGACAGGGTCTGAGGTTTGTGTTCTGCAATTGGAGGTAAGGAGGAGGAATTAATTAGGTTCTTTAATCTTTAAGGTAGGGTTAGGCGCTAATCATAGTAGTTAAATAATAATTTCGGGTGAAGGCATATAAAATAACCATAAGATATTTAGGACACTTGTCAAGCATGTGGTGGGTTTTGGTGAAGTCCAAAACTGAAAGAACAACGTGAGTGGAAAGGACACGAGTAAAAAGGATGGAGTAATTGATTTACGAGTGAATCTTGTCCGACTCCGACCACATGGAAGGTTTTGTTGGGGGTCGCGATTGATGAATTGGTCAAATAGGTTGGAGGGAAATGGCACGAACTCCATTGACTTGTCGTCAGTCGGTCCAAAGAAAACTACACACACGGTTGAGTGGAGACATTCTGACTCGGAGTTAGAAGACATATAGTTTGTTCTGATGGGCCCATCAAGAACAGTCCATTTATATTTTGGGCTTTATTTGGCCCATGAAAGTATCTCCTGTCGGGTCTGTATATATGGGCCTAACAGGCCCACCACCTGATCCCCAAGGAGCGGTCCCTTGAAGAGATTTGTGAGGAAGATCGAAGCAGGGGCAGAGGTTCTCCCGGAAACCAGCTGGGACAGAGATCAATCACATATTGTTATGCTACCTCCAATTCTAACAACCTAAGCTGTCCCCCTTGTGTAAATAATCAATCTGTCGTTGGAAATTACCAAAAGTCATGTTCACAGCTCCAGGTCCAAGTTCTCGCGGCGGACTCGTCACCGACTGCCAAGTGAAGCTGGGTGGGGGAGGTTTCCTTTTCCTTTTCATTTTCCTCCTCAAATGATAATTTGGTCTGATAAGACGCGATGAATTTCGATCCCCAGGCATAGGAAGGAGGTTCAATGCAGCTTCTTGCTATATCGTGGGGTCATCTGGGTCTGGGGCGAGGAGGTGAGGGACAAAACCTTAATGTTTACAAACGTGTCATCACAGCCACCAACCACGTGCAAATTAAACAATTTGAGGTTGTAAGAAGAGGACTACGTTTTTACTATACTCTCCGTAATAAACTGATGTTTGTATTATTATGATGAGCAAATAATTCATTTTTGACTCTTAAAGCTAGGAAATATGGTGGCAAGTTGATGTGGGGGAGTTTGATGCGCTCATTCACGAACCTTCCTTTATTGCTGCAGGGGGGGGGGGGGGGAATGGACCGACCTCCCCACACGCGAACACCACGTAATGCACGCGAGGGTGACAGCCAAAGGGAGCAGAAACGGTGGTCGGGGATTCGTTGGATTCATGCACTTTGTAAAGTGGAGAGAATTCAATGAACGAGATATGGGATTTGGATTTGGATTTGGGGGATGAACACAGTCAACAAATCCCAACACCTCGGTCAGATCCAATGCATCCCCCCCCCCCCCCCCCCCACCCCCCCCCCCATCTCTCTCTGTCTCTGTCTTCTGATTCTTCCCTTTACATCGTCGTCGTCGTCATTCATTTCCCCTTCAACAAAAAGCAAAATAAACCCACCACTCATCAACCCAACCCCCCCAAATTCCATTCCCTCCTCACATCACTCCCATTTCCGGGGCTCTTCTCTCTTTTGTCCCCCCCTCTCCATGTCAGAAGTCCTCGCTTTCCTCGGTAAGCTGGAGAAAGAAACGTAAAAGATCCATTTTTTCGTTTGGTTTTGCAGTTATTTTGAAGAGAAAATTTGTGGGATGCCAGTGTTTCATGAATTTGCTAATTGGGTATTTTTTTTTTTCGTTTTATGTCCTCAGGTGATGATTTGTGCTCCGGATGGCCGGCCATGTGCCAGAATCCCAAGCGGGGGAATCCTTTTTTGTCCGCCGATCGGGGCGGCATGAATGTTTACTACCCGGCTCGCAAGAGGTTGCGGGTTGGGGCTCCTTGTGCCAGTTGCGAGGAGGATCGGTATGAGAAGAAAGGAGCGGAGCTATCCATCGAGTCACTTCCCGAGGAGTGCTTGTTCGAGATCCTCAGGAGGTTGCCGGGAGGCCGGGAGAGGGTTGCCTGCGCAGGTGTTTCTAGGCGATGGCTCATGGTTCTTAGTAGCATTAGGCGCGGAGAAAGGGCTGCGGGAGGGTTGGATAAGGTTTCTGATGGGGAAGGAGGTTCGACGAGCGAGGATGAGGATATGGTCATCGAGGACGGTGGTTTTCTTTCGAGGAAAGTAGAAGGGAGGAAGGCCACAGATACTTGCCTCGCCGCCATCGCAGTAGGTACAGCCAATCGCGGTGGACTGGGCAAACTCTCGATCAGGGGGACTAAGTCCTCTCGCGTGACGGATCTCGGCCTCCGTGCGATTGCTCACGGCTGTTCTTCCCTTGGCTCTCTTTCCCTGTGGAATTTGCCTGCCGTTACGGACGAATCTTTGATTGAGATTGCTACTGGGTGCCCCTTGCTCCAGAAGCTCGATATTTCCAGATGTTCCAAGGTTTCTGACAAGGCCTTGATTTCAATAGCGAGGAACTGCCCCAACTTGGCCGATATTACCATCGAGTCTTGTCCAAACATAGGGAACGAAGGCATCCTCGCAGTGGGCGAGCACTGTCTGAATCTGAAATCCATCTCATTGAAGAACTGTCCTCGCGTCGGGGATCAAGGGATCATCAATCTCTTGTCCAAGACTTGTGATCTCTTGATGAGGGTGAAGTTGCAATCGCTTAGCATTACCGATGTGTCCCTTGCTGCGATTGGCCATTATGGCAAGGCAGTCGCTGAGTTGGTCCTTGCTGGCCTACCGAATGCTACTGAGAGGGGATTTTGGGCGATGGGAAATGGTCAAGGCTTGCAAAAGTTGAGATCTTTAACCATTGCATCATGCCAGGGTGCCACGGATTTGGGCCTCGAAGCTTTGAGCAGAGGCTGCCCGAATGTAAACCAGCTCGATATTCGATCTTGCGGATTCGTCACCGATAAGGGTCTCGTCTCGTTGGCAGAATCTGCATTGTCCCTCGAAAGTTTGCAGTTGGAGGAGTGCTGCAGTATTACCCTCTCTGGGGTGGTCGTGTTGCTCGGCATTTGTCGGGATAAGTTAAAATCCCTTGCCGTTGTGAACTGCTCGGGGATCAAGGACTCCGATGTGGTGATCCCAATCCCCATGACTCCCACATGCCTGAGGTCGCTCCTGATTCGCAACTGCCCCGGGTTCACTGATGCGAGCTTGGTGGCACTGGGGGAGCTGTGTCCCGGTTTGGAGCGCCTAGAGTTGATCAGGCTTCCGGGAATCACTGATGCGGGGTTTCTGCAGTGGTCCAAGAGCTCACAGGCTGGCCTAACCAAGGTCAACCTGAGTGGATGCGTCCAGATAACCGATGACGCCATTTCCAGCATGGCTAAGAAGCACGGTCTGACCCTAAAAGATTTGGTCCTAGATGGTTGCTATGGCATAAGCGACAAGAGTCTAGCAGCTGTTGGGGAGAGCTGCCCGGAGCTTAGCGATCTTGATGTCTCAAGGTGTGGAATTACCGACTATGGGGTATCGTCCTTGGCATGTGCTGATAATTTGAAGCTTCAGATCCTTTCTGTGTCCGGCTGCTCTTCGGTGTCAGACAGGTCTCTACCTGCTCTTCTTAAACTGGGTCGTTCCCTCATTGGCCTCAATCTTCATACCTGCAAGGCAATCAGCGGCCGCTCGGTCGGATTGCTTGTCCAGCGCCTTTTCAGGTGTGACATCCTCTTTTGATTACAAGGGAGGAATGAAGGAAGAACTCGAGAAAGCAGCCCGTCGCCACTGTGATCAACCGCACAATCTTCCTGGTTTTTCAGCCCAGGCTCCTGCCGATGTGGATCCTTGGTCGCGTATTAGCTACCACTCCCTTTTTTTGTTTCCTGGGAATTTCGCTGGGCCTTTTTTACCTTCAGGTTTCCTCGACCAGGGAACCTGTTGCGACCCGTTCGTCCCTCAGGGACAGCTTTATGGCCCCAGCGATTTCCAGCGAACATAGGGACTGGATTGCTGTTATGCTTCGTCGATCAAACAATCTTCATCTTGCCTGGTTCGTTCATGTTGCGGTATCTGCTCACCTGCGGCTGTTTTCTCCGTTCTCGGCTGTTTTCCCTTCCAATCCTTGGCAGATCGGAGTCAGGGTTGATGTGGCTCACGTACCGCTTTTCGCTCGGCGATGCCTTGTCTGGCTCCTGGTCTTGGCAACGGTGGCATGGTATTTTGGTCTGCCATCACGGAGAAGGAGGCCGTTTTTTTCATCTAAACCAAAGCCCAGTTTTTCGGCATCACGGTCACGAAACGCGAGCGAACGCATCGACCCCCTACTAATCCGTCATGGCCCAGATTCAGGGGTATGCAGGCATGGATACAACGTTGTTGGTGGGTTGCGTCACGTCAATGCTTCTAAATCATGTAAACATGTTTCTTTTTTTTTCCCTCTCTTAAAATGTAAGAGAAAATGATATCATGTTTCAACGTTGGTGTGGATTGTCTTCTTAAACACGAGCTTTTCTTTTACTTTTAAAAATATTTATAAAATACGTTTTCAATTTCTTAAAATACTCGCTCTCGAGATCACAGTATTATCAGGACATTAAAGAAAAAAAATTATTACTCTTTATTTTTTTTTATTGTTTTCACGAGTAATACATTTTTTTTTTCTCTAAACGTTGGTGTATTGAAGACTTTTTTTTTTTAATACCGTATAAAAATAAATTTAAAATATGAGTATAATTTCGGCCATTACGAGAGGAACGACGAGTGGATACATACACAAAAAGGAGGAGGAAGAGAGTCTTGAAGTGCGTGCCCCCTCCCCCGAAGATAGATAGATAGAAAGAAAGAAGGGGGTCAAATGTCTTTTAGTCACGGAGCGGTAAAACATTTTCTAGAAAGAAATTTGACCAATCCCTTTCTTAGAATTTAATTTTCTTTCTTCAACCGTAAAATCCACTCCAAAATCCCGGATTTCCTTCTTATCGGAATTTTGTTTTGTGGCACTTCACGTGTGTCGCGTTAATTAGAGAACACGCCCATTTCCCAACCGTATCTTCGCACTAATAATTATTATTATTCGGTTTTTTTAGAGTCTGATGATAAAATCCAAGAAATGAACTGCCACCCACCCACTTCTTTCTTTGAGGTTGTCTTTCCCATCTCCTGCTTCCTCCTCTTGTTTTGTTTTTTGATGGTTTCGACGTGTAAGATTCAAACAAGAGGGGCTACAAGTAAAAGCGATCTCCTTTTATATTACTAGTATTAAAAATGGTTTTCTGAAAGAAAGGAAGACAGAAACACGAGTAAAGATACTAATAAAGCCAGCCTACCGAGGGTCGATCTTTATCTGCTTCCTCATTTGTTTATTGATTTTCATCAGACGCAAGAAAGTCGTAAGTGCGAGCACAACCAAACCCCTCCCTGACTTTTTGTGTATTATTTGTTTATATATAGATTTTGGCACTGTCATCCTCATCTGTTTTGCTCTGCTCTGTTTCTTCTGTCCTGTTCCTTTCATCGGGTTTCTTATCACTCCCACACCGCTTGCAAATTTATGACCGCAGGGACAAGTGGCAAAAAACGGTTGGGAAAGCGGAGTGAATGCTTTGTTGAGCTCCAACGTTGTTCTGGCCGTCGACGTTCCTTCCTTCCTTCCTTCCTTCCCTTTGATGAAGAGAGAGTCAAGGCCGCTGGATCGGTGGTTCGATGTTCGCCAGGGTGGTTGCTCTGGGGTTTTCTAGCTTGTTCCGTGGCTGAATTCTCAAGTGGTGCTTCAGATATGGCGAGTTTGATGTTGTTGCTGTTATGGGTTGCTGCCTTGAGTTTTCCTGGTATTTGCCTCGCGAGCATTGGCTACGTCGGCCAGGTCAGTCCGGGTCTGGAAGGGGCTCAGATGGACTGGATCGACCGCAATGGCCTCTTCCTGCGGTCCAATGGTTCCGTTTTTGCGTTCGGGCTAGTCACCACGAAGGACGTCACGCTGTTCTTCCTTGCCGTTGTGCACGTCAGCACCCAGGTCGTGGTCTGGTCGGCGAATAAGGACTCCCCAGTCTCGAATTCGGATAAGTTCGTGTTTGGTCAGGATGGGAACGTGCTTGTGCAGAGTGGGTCGAGGGTCGTCTGGGAGACAAATACGGCCGGGAAGGGCGTTGCCTCGATGGAATTGTTGGATTCGGGTAACCTGGTACTGAAAGGGAAGGACGGCAACTCCGTCTGGCAGAGTTTTAGCTACCCGACAGACACGCTGTTATCGTCCCAGGAGTTCGTCGAGGGGATGAGGCTAGTAAGTCTGGGGTCCAACAACTTGAGCTACGTCCTCGAGATGAAGTCCGGAGATCTGATACTCTTCGCTGCGTATGAGACCCCGCAGCCTTATTGGACAATGGGGAGTGATAATCGCAGGGTCATCAATCAAGACGGTGGGAACATTACCTCGTCGTCCCTAAGTGCCAATTCCTGGAAGTTCTACGATCAGAACAAGACGCTGTTATGGCAGTTTGTTTTCTCATCCAATACTGACGCGAATGCGACTTGGATTGCCGTGCTTGGAACAGATGGAAGTATATCCTTCACCAATTTGCAAGCGGACGGATCGCAAAACAGTTCCCCCACTCGGATTCCGGCAGACTCGTGCAGCACCCCCCAGCCATGTAGTCCTTACTCCATTTGTTACAACAGCAATATGTGCCGCTGCGTCTCTGCTCTCCAGTCATACCAGAGCTGTGATCCCGGGATTGCTTCTCCATCTTCTGGCTCTTGCAAAAAGGATTCCTTTGATCTCGTCATCACGGGGGAGCCTGTTGGATATTTCGCTCTCGGTTTCGTCTCCCCCACTTCAACAACCGACCTCGAGGGCTGTAAAACATCCTGCCTCGGCAATTGTTCGTGCCTTGTGATGTTCCATCAGAACAGTACTCGTAGTTGTTACTTGTTGGACGATGTCGGAGCCTTCCAAAGCGCGGACAATAAGTCAGGTTTTAGTTCATACATAAAAGTGAGCAAGGGAGCAGTCAAGGGGAACAATAATAACAGTAACAATGGCGTGACAGTCGCCATTGTGATATCAGTAGTTGCAGCGGTGATTATTCTGGGCATGGCTTTTGGGGGTTTCCGATGGTACAAAGCGAGGAGATTTCAGCCGCAGACTACTCCTCCAGAGTCGTCGGAGGAGGATACCTTTCTGGGGAGCTTAGGTGGAATGCCCGCACGATATGGTTTCAAGGATCTGCAAACAGCGACAAACAACTTCACCACTAAGCTCGGTCAAGGAGGCTTTGGGTCGGTATACAGAGGAGTTCTCCCAGACGGTGCAGTGATTGCAGTCAAGAAATTGGAGGGCATTGGTCAGGGTAAGAAGGAGTTTCGCGCTGAGGTCTGCATAATCGGAAGCATACATCACCATCACCTAGTGAGGCTCAAGGGGTTTTGCACCGAGGGGAGTCACCGGCTTCTCGCGTACGAGTACATGGCGAATGGTTCGTTGGACAAATGGATCTTCAAGAAAGGCCAGCGAGACATACTGGACTGGGAGACGAGGTTCAACATAGCAGTGGGCACGGCCAAGGGACTTGCATACCTGCATGAGGACTGCGACGTCAAGATCGTCCACTGTGACATCAAGCCCGAGAATGTGCTCCTTGACGAAAACTTCATTGCAAAGGTCTCGGACTTTGGGCTCGCCAAGCTGATGACGAGGGAGCAGAGCCATGTGTTCACCACCCTAAGGGGGACGAGGGGTTACCTCGCACCGGAGTGGATAACGAACTATGCCATATCCGAGAAGAGCGACGTGTACAGCTATGGGATGCTCCTGCTGGAGATAATTGGTGGGAGGAAGAACTACGACCCCACAGAGACATCTGAGAGGTCTCACTTCCCATCATACGCCTTCCGGAAGATGGAGGAAGGGAAGCTGAGGGACATCCTTGACCTCAGCCTCGAGGTGGATGATAAGGACGAGAGGGTCTACACAGCCGTGAAGGTAGCGTTGTGGTGCATACAGGAGGACATGCAGATGAGGCCGCCGATGACGAGGGTGGTACAGATGCTCGAGGGGTTGTGTCATGTCCCTCAGCCCCCGGTCTCGTCGCCTTTGGGGGGGCGTCTCTACGCGAGCTTGTTCAAGTCATCGACAAGCGAAGGGGGTACCACGTCATCCGGGCCATCGGACTGCAACAGCGACGCCTATCTATCTGCTGTCAGGCTCTCGGGACCTAGATAATGTTAATACATGTTTCATATGTGTAACTCCTGGTTTTCAGACGTCTCTTTATTTTCTTCACTGACTTCCGACGGAATTGTTGAAACACTAAAAGGGGGGTGAATTAGTATTTATAACTTTTTTGCCCTTTCTCAGTGTCAGCGGAAGCGTACTGTATCACAGCAGAACGTTTCTCAGAATGAGAATTGCTTTGCTGTAACCGTTACGACTTAATCGTTGGATTCTCGTACTAGTGTTTACGCGATCGTAAGGGACACAGTAGTTTATAGTGGTTCGGCCTTAATCGACCTACGTCCACTTTCCACCGTAGAGGTGATTCCACTATTTGAAAATAATGGGTGCAAAGAGCCCTTGCACTAGGCGTAAGTTTTTCTCACAAAGTGAGATTTAGAATCCCGTACAACAGATGATCACTCCTGGCAACGGTCAGCTCCTCACACAGTGGACGTCTGCTCGTGTCCAGCAGAATGATGCTCACACTCAGCAGTTGATTGCTCAAAGGATTCGCACACAGCTCGTTGTCGCTTAATATAAACTTGACTATCAAAGCAGAGAGACAACGTTGTGTTAGTATATAAATCCTCACAGGTAATTCCTTACAGTGAAGAATGGCTTCTCAGAGAGCAGCCCGTTTCTGCTTCACAGCGAAGGAATGCTTCGGCACTTGTTTGCTCAGAAGAGGATTTCCACAAAGATTTCGTCCCTTCTCAGGATGATCCTGTCTATAAGCGCAAGAGAGACAACCACAAAGTTAATCAAATAGATCACCACAAAGATCACGAAGAGAAGAACCACAAAGTCCACAAAGAGAACCACAAAGACCACTTAGAAGGTATCCGTCCTACACTCAGTTCGGACGTGCACGGTTACCACAGCCGTGACTCACTGCACTGCACACCCAGTGCCTAGGGTGGAATTTTCCGATCCGTTGGCTTCCACGCAACCTGCTTTACTAACCCTCTGTATCAGGCGTTCAAGACTTCTGCACAGCACCCCTGTGCTCGGAAGGAACTCTTTCCACTCCGGCGGCGTTCCCACCTCCTGCTCTACCCTGCAGGCACGAGACTTCTGGCGCGCACCCGCAAGTGCGTGTCTAACTGCTCAAACTCCGTAGGCTCGAGACTTCCCTGCGAAAAGACACGACAAGAACGGCTTCTTGCCGATGGGTCAGCAACCGGTTACTGCAATCAGCACAGGTATTCACTTAGCTTCCCTCAGACGATTCGCCGGCTGCTCGTTGAACGCACCGAGGACACCTAGTCCCTCTCACGACGATCAAGGAATCTGAACTCAGCCCCTTGACACCCTCGCACGCAGTTTGCGAGCAATAAGAACCAGGAGACACTTAGCACCTTCCGCTCTCCGTCGACCACTTAGACCACTCAGACCACTCAGCCACTCAGCCCACTTAGAAATCGTTCGAAAACGTTATTAGATTATGTGAGGGTCGTCTGGTATAAGAAGGAACGAAACAAATAATCGGTTTCATAAAAACGAATAATTTGTTTCCTAAAATCAGAATACAGGAAGCTGTAATCGTGGATCAGCAACAGGATGCTCAACGGTCATAATGACCAAGAAGGGAAGGAAATCTTTGATGATATTCCTTGCACGTATAATCTTATCAGATTAAATGATTATCAGAATCAGATATTTAATCATTAAATATAATTAGACTGCAATAAGCAAATCTGGAATAATAATTATTCTTTCATCAGCGCAATAACGCAGAATAGTTTTGCTGTAATGCAGCAAGGTCTTTCTTAAGTGTAACGACACATTGCTTAGGTTACAGCGTAACATTGCTGCAGGATATCCAAGAAATATTTTGTTTCCAAAATTAAACTTGGAAAGCTAATCTCGTAATATTTAGATGCCTAAATATTATAAATGAGATCAATGAGCCAGATTAAATGAACGTGGACACTCAGATAAATATTCTGAATTAGTCCGAAATAAATCATGGATATTAAAGAATATGTTTCCATATTTTTAATATTTATGCGCAATATCACAGTAACGCTTTACTGTAACGCAGCAATCTGTAACTGTTACTTGCTGTGGTCCAGCAACACAGTTCTCAAGCTCATCACTAAGAATAAGCGAAGTGTTTCAGCAATTATCTTCTCAAGCTCATCATCAAAACCAAGACTAACATTCTCCCCCTTTTTGATGATGACAAAACACGAAGCGCATAGGGAAAAGATTATAGAGCTTGAAACACAAACTCAACTCCCCCTGAATTTAAGCAAGCTCCCCCTGAGAGTAAGCAACACATTTCTCCCCCTTTTTGTCATATCAAAAAGAAATGGAGGATAAAATTCAAGCTGCGTATTTACTTGTGCTGCAAAAAATTGCAAAGCACCCAAACAAAGTCAAATAGTTTGAAGACATTCGAAAGAAACATAGTGGAGAGATACTCAATCCACTTCAAAGTTATTCAAAAGAAACATTTCAAACCACAACAAGGAGAGTCATCTCAATCCTCGTGCGGGAGTTCCTTAACAACAGCCATCATCTCCTCAGTCATTTTCTCCAGCCTTGTCAACCTTTCCCCAAAGCCGTCCATCCTTTCCAGGAGACTACGCCTGGTAAAGTTGATCTCATCACAAATTGTGGCCATGAGCTTGGAGTAAGAGACATCAGCCTGTACACCAGTGGTGGCCTTCTCGCGTTTAACATACCTCTGCTTTTCAGCAGGAGCAGCTTTCCCGCGTACAGAAGCAGCGATCTCTCGCTTGGAAGGCTTCTTAACGAAAGTGCCATCAATAAACTGGTAGCCCATGCTTTCAACGGAGGCAGCTCCAATAACCTGAGTTGTCCAGGTGTCCATTTTGTTCAGAGGAGTAGGATCAAGATCATAATGCTTCAGGAGAGCTGTGATCACATTTGTGAAAGGGAGACCCCTATTCTCATCCTTAATGCACGAAGCCATATGGCTGAAGATGATACTCCCAAGATTTCCAGGAATGCCCTTCTTAAGATGGACCAGCAAGTTCCAATCACGAGACATAACAGAATCAACACTTCCAACCCTTGGTGCCAAACAAGACATCACCACTTTGTGCAGCATTCTGTTGCTGAAGCTCAAAGAGGTGTTCTGTAGATAGCCAGAGGGTGTGATAGGGACTCCGTCATTGATGAGCTGATAGGCTTCCAACTTGCCTTCATTGACAACTCTCAGATTGTTGACAAGATTTGCATTAAAAATGCGGCATATGTCAAAGACAGAGTAAACAAGTACTTTTCCATCAACGATGGCCCTAATGAACTTGATATTCGAATCCTCCTTGTAAAAAGTCAGATTCTCATAGAATTGTTTCACCTTAGAGATAGACCCTATCTCATTGAACTCACAGAAGGTTTTCCAACTAAGCCGATCAAACAAGTCAGCAATGGTTACCTGATGAGCAGTAAACTAATCAAAGTCTACTCTCTTACAAGCAGCAACATTCCTTGTTTCCAAATTTCTATTTGGCATCAAGTCATCAGCAAGAATGTGATTCAGTTCAGCCATGGAGACATATTGATCAATCTCAGGCAAGAAGACATCAGAGTCTGTAGCAAGCTTTTGCTTTTTAGATCCAGTGGGATCAGTTTTCGGAATACCTGGTAAGGAACGCTTTCCTCTGGTACGAGAAGCAACACCAGGGACATAAGAGTGTGCTTTCTCAGGGAGATGCACATCAGTAACTTCAATCTCATCCCCAGCATCCTCAGAGAGACCCTTCTCCTTAGGCAACTCTGTCTCCTCATCCTGAGACATATCCTCGTTGCTCGAAGTTTGGTCACCCTCAGAGACAGCATCCACCTTAGTAGGTGCGGAGTCCTCCTTTTCAGGAGTTTCTTGGGTTTCCTCCAGAAGGTCACTCGATTTTTCAACATCAGGGAGAGTTTCCTCATCCACCGATTTTCCAGACTTGTCATGCACAACAGCATCGGCCTTGGCCGGAGAGATTTTGTCAGTGGAACTGACCTTCACGCTAACGGAGGGCTCCTTGGAGACTTTGACAGGAGTTGTCTTAGCCTTCCCAGCGGTGCCGACCTTAGTAGGTGCCGGAGTAACCAGCGATTGAGCAGGTGTCTCCCCCTCAGAAACAGAGGCTTGTTCCTCAGAGCGAGAAACCTTTGATGTTGTGGCCGCAGCCCTGGACCGTTTCTTGGGTTCCCCTTGGCGGACATTGCCGATTTTGGTGCCATGGTTGATGGGAGTCGAGAGATTTTTAGGGTTTTGAGAGAAGAATGGGTTTTGAGAGAAAGTGGGTAAGAGTGAGGATGTTTCGATTTGTTGTTTAAAAAGAAAAGAGCGGTTGATGTATTTGGATTTTTTTTTTATTTTTAGAAAGTGGAGAACATGGAGGAGATATGATTTAAATCATCCATATTTTGGCAACAAATAATTCTCTACCAAGAGAGAGAAGATATTCTTACGGTTTATCTTATGAGTGAGGATTACAAATTCCTAACTCATTCCGTAGATAGTTAAACCTCTCCTTATTAAGTGGTTTAGTAAAAATATCAGCAACCTGTTGCTCAGTATTAATGTACTGAATATCAACATTGCCATTTTGCACATTGTCACGAAGAAAATGATGTCTCAACTCAATATGCTTAGATCTTGAGTGATAGACAGGATTTCGTGATAAATTAATTGCACTTGTGTTATCACACATTATTGGAATACTATCAAAATGAAGATCGTAATCTTCAAGTTGTTGCCGCATCCAGAGCAACTGGGCACAGCAACTAGCTGCTGCGACATATTCTGCCTCTGCTGTAGATAAAGCAACCGATGTCTGCTTTTTAGAGAACCAGGAAATCAACATATTTCCTAGTAATTGACAAGTACCAGATGTACTTTTTCTATCAATGCGACATCCAGCATAGTCGGCATCTGAATATCCAATGAGATCCAGCAATGATCCTCTGGGATACCACAGACCTAAGCTAACAGTTCCTGTGAGGTATCGAAAGATCCTCTTAACTGCAGCAAGATGTGACTCTTTTGGAGCAGATTGATATCTAGCGCATAAGCATACGCTGAACATGATATCAGGTCTCGAAGCAGTAAGATAGAGTAATGATCCTATCATGCTCCTATATAATTTGGAATCAACTTCCTTTCCATCCTCATCTTTCTCAATTTTGGTATTACTACCAATCGGAGTTGACAGAGGTTTAGCATTCTCAAGATTAAATTTCTTGAGCAACTGTTTGCTGTATTTTTCTTGATGGATAAAGATTCCATCTTTGGTTTGTTTGATTTGAAGTCCAAGAAAGAAGGTTAGTTCTCCCATGAGACTCATTTCAAATTCTCCTTTCATTAGATCAGAGAATTCGGTACATAATTTTTCATTAGTTGAACCAAATATAATGTCATCGACATATATTTGAGCAACTAAAAGATCAGCATCATGTTTCTTAAGAAACAAGGTTGTATCTATTTTTCCACGCTTGTATCCTTTCTCGATGAGAAAAGAACTAAGCTTTTCGTACCATGCTCTTGGTGCTTGCTTAAGCCCATACAAGGCTTTAGAAAGCTTATAAACATGATTACGATACTTTGGGTCGGTGAATCCAGGAGGTTGTTCAACATACACTTCCTCTTTTAGATCACCATTAAGGAATGCACTTTTCACATCCATTTGAAATAACTTAAAGTCATTATAGCAAGCATATGCTAAAAGTAGACGTATTGCCTCAAGACGTGCTACTGGAGCAAACGTCTCATCATAATCTATACCCTCTTCTTGAGAGTAACCTTTTGCTACAAGTCTAGCTTTGTTTCTTACAACATTTCCAGACTCATCAAGTTTGTTACGATAAACCCATTTTGTTCCAATAATGGAGCGATCATTGGGTCTAGGTACTAAACTCCAAACTTTGTTTCTCTCAAATTGGTTCAATTCCTCTTGCATTGCAAGAATCCAATTGGGATCATCAAGCGCATCATCAATGCCTTGAGGTTCATCTTGAGAGATAAAAGCAGAGTGTTCACAGTACAGGCTTGCTGTATGTCGGGTTCGCACTCCTGTGTGCAATGATCTTATTACTTGGTTAATAGGATGCCTTTTCTTATATAAAGAAGGAACACGATCCTCTATTTGTATATCCTGGAAGCCACCAGAAGCATTTTCAGTAAGTGCAGTAGGCACTTGCTGTACATCTGCTACAGTGTTTCCGTTCGGATTATGTTCAGCAATTGTTTGCTGTGATGTTTCATTTGATACTGTTGTTGAGGATTGTGCTGCTGCATCCACAGCAACTTCCTCCCGTGTCGGAGAATCATCAACCTTAACATTGATAGACTCTTCAACAGTTAGAGTTCTTTTATTAAAAACTCTATATGCTTTGCTCGTTAGGGAATATCCTAAGAATATGCCCTCATCAGATCGAGCATCAAACTTTCCGACACCATCTTTGATGGGTCTCAAGATATAGCACTTGCTTCCAAATGGATGAAAATATGAGATATTAGGCTTTCTGCCTTTATATAACTCATAAGGAGTTTTACCTAATGAGTGTCTCAAATGAATACGATTTGAGATGTAGCATGCTGTGCTTACAGCTTCAGCCCAAAGATTTTTAGCAACCTCACTTTCCAGCAACATGGTTCTCGCCATGTCTTGTAAGGTTCGATTCTTTCGCTCTACAACTCCATTTTGCTGTGGAGTGTATGGAGCAGAGAAATTATGGTTAATACCATATTCTTCACAAAATGAAGCAAAGTCATGGTTTTCAAATTCGGTACCATGATCCGTTCTTATACTTCGTAGAGAAACACCTTTCTCATTTTGAAGTTGTTTGACTAACGTTTCAAAGGTTGCAAACGCATCACTCTTGTGGGCTAAAAATTTAACCCAAGTGAATCTGGAGAAGTCATCTACCACAACTAATCCATAACGTTTTCCTCCAAGACTTTGAGTTCTTGTTGGACCAAATAAGTCCATATGAAGTAATTCAAGCGGAGTCTTGCTTGAAATCATATTCTTGCTTTTAAAAGATACCTTTGTTTGTTTGCCAATAGCACAAGCATTACATATCTTGTTATTGTCAAACTTGATTTTAGGTAATCCCTTAATAGCATCTTTTCTGGCTAGTTTGGACAACAAGTCATAGTTTGCGTGTCCCAACCTTCGGTGCCAAAGAGTTGCTTCATCCTTAATGGACATGAGACAATTTTCTCCAGCGGAGATGTTCTTAAAAGACAGGATATAGATGTTTTTCTTGCGTTCACCAATGAAACACGTAACATCATCCCGTGAAACAGTACATGTTTTCTCATTGAAGGCAACATGATAGCCCTTATCACACAATTGACTAATGCTAATCAAATTGTGCTGAAGTCCTTTGACATAGAGAACTCCTTCAATGGTGAGAGAGTCAGAACAGCAAATGGTTCCTGTTCCTTTAACCATCCCTTTTCCATTATCACCAAAAGTGACAGCACCACCATCCTGGAAAACCAGTGTGGAGAATAAGGAGACATCTCCTGACATGTGCCTCGAACAGCCACTATCTAAGTACCATACATGGTCCTTAGCAATGGACTTGAAGCATCCCTGAAATAGAGAAAGAACTTAAGTGAGTCGTTCTTTCCATTTGACAATAGAACCATCAACTTTAGAAGAAATGCCACGCATATCATTTCGTCGCACATGGCAATTTTTAATGAAATGATCTGGCCTTCTACAGTAGTAGCAAAGTCTAGGTAGCCTTTGAATAATATAATGAGACTCGCCATTCCTAACATGAGGAGGAACATATTTCCCATGATGTGAATGTTTCTCATTTCCAGGAGCATGCATCTCATGCATACATAAATCAGTTTTGTTGTTCACAGCATCAAGTTGCTGCTGCAATTCCTCAATCTTTGATTTGGATTCAGAAAGCTTCTTTACCGCTTTCTTAGCCTTTGCTGATAACTCTTCCTTAAGAGAAGCGTTCTCAGCACTCAAGAATTTATTTTCCTTCTTAAGGGCTTTATTGTTTGCGGATAAAGACTCAATTTTATCATAGAGTTCCGAGAAAAGATTCTCAATATCTTCAGCAGATAGATCAGAAGGTGAGAAAGCTTTTACCTTCTCAGTTTCAGCATCAGTTTGCGCCATATAGCAGATGTGTGCTGTTTCGTCATCCTGATCTGATTCCTCATCACTATCACTCCAAGATGCCATCATGGCATTTTTCTTGTATTTTGAAGATTTGCCCTTCTCATTCAAAAGTGGGCAATCTGGTCGCATATGACCAGGTTTGTTGCACTCATAGCATACACCACCTTTACTTTGGTGTGGTTTAGTATTCTTCTTTTTAATATCTCGCTTTCCCTTAAAGCGATTTTTGCGAAGATACCTTTTGAATTTCCTTGCCATCAAGGAGACTTCATCCTCAGAATCAGATGAAGATTCATCCTCAGATTCATCGGACATTTCTACATTTCCCTTAAATGCAACAGCATTGGATTTCTTTTCTTCAGCAAACTTGTTCTCATTCTCATAAGCGACAAGAGAACCAAGTAGCTGTTGAAGACTTAAGCTCGTTAAGTCCTTTGCTTCTTCGATTGCCGTTTTCTTGGCTTCCCAAGTTTTAGGCAAAGAGCGAAGTATCTTTCTGACCAACTCAGAATTAGAAATAGTTTTGCCAAGTGATTCCATGGCATTAGTGATTTCGGTGAGTCTATCAAACATTTGATTTATTGACTCATCCTTTTTCATCTTGAATGCTTCGTATTGAGTTACTAATGCATTCACTTTGGATTCCTTGACTTGTTCTGTTCCATCATAGATCAAAGCAAGTCTATCCCACATTTCTTTCGCCGTCTTACAAGTAGAGACGCGATTGAATTCGTTTCCAGCAAGAGCGCACACTAAATAGTGCCTTGCTTTAGTATTGAGAGAAATAGTTCTCTTCCTTTCATTTTCATGCCGAATGTCGTTCGGATTAGGTGGAGGAACTATTAGATCTCCTTCCATAATAATATGCCAGCAATCGGCTTCTTTTGCCCCAATGAACAACTCCATTCTCATTTTCCAATATGAGAAGTGTTGTCCTGCAAAGAGCGGTGGACGTTCGGTCGAATGACCATCAGTCAAGAGCATTGACATTCTGTTCAGTACTCAGCAGCACCTTACTGTGCTTAATGTAAGACTGTCAGCAACAAGCTGTTTTGGTTCAGCAACAGAGTTCTGTACTAGCAATCACACAGAAAGCTTTCCAGCAAACCCGCTCTGATACCAATTGTTGGATCGTTCAGGAACACTAAGAGGGGGGTGAATTAGTATTTATAACTTTTTCGCCCTTTCTCAGTGTCAGCGGAAGCGTACTGTATCACAGCAGAACGTTTCTCAGAATGAGAACTGCTTTGCTGTAACCGTTACGACTTAATCGTTGGATTCTCGTACTAGTGTTTACGCGATCGTAAGGGACACAGTAGTTTATAGTGGTTCGGCCTTAATCGACCTACGTCCACTTTCCACCGTAGAGGTGATTCCACTATTTGAAAATAATGGGTGCAAAGAGCCCTTGCACTAGGCGTAAGTTTTTCTCACAAAGTGAGATTTAGAATCCCGTACAACAGATGATCACTCCTGGCAACAGTCAGCTCCTCACACAGTGGACGTCTGCTCGTGTCCAGCAGAATGATGCTCACGCTCAGCAGTTGATTGCTCAAAGGATTCGCACACAGCTCGTTGTCGCTTAATATAAACTTGACTATCAAAGCAGAGAGACAACGTTGTGTTAGTATATAAATCCTCACAGGTAATTCCTTACAGTGAAGAATGGCTTCTCAGAGAGCAGCCCGTTTCTGCTTCACAGCGAAGGAATGCTTCGGCACTTGTTTGCTCAGAAGAGGATTTCCACAAAGATTTCGTCCCTTCTCAGGATGATCCTGTCTATAAGCGCAAGAGAGACAACCACAAAGTTAATCAAATAGATCACCACAAAGATCACGAAGAGAAGAACCACAAAGTCCACAAAGAGAACCACAAAGACCACTTAGAAGGTATCCGTCCTACACTCAGTTCGGACGTGCACGGTTACCACAGCCGTGACTCACTGCACTGCACACCCAGTGCCTAGGGTGGAATTTTCCGATCCGTTGGCTTCCACGCAACCTGCTTTACTAACCCTCTGTATCAGGCGTTCAAGACTTCTGCACAGCACCCCTGTGCTCGGAAGGACCTCTTTCCACTTCGGTGGCGTTCCCACCTCCTGCTCTACCCTGCAGGCACGAGACTTCTGGCGCGCACCCGCAAGTGCGTGTCTAACTGCTCAAACTCCGTAGGCTCGAGACTTCCCTGCGAAAAGACACGACAAGAACGGCTTCTTGCCGATGGGTCAGCAACCGGTTACTGCAATCAGCACAGGTATTCACTTAGCTTCCCTCAGACGATTCGCCGGCTGCTCGTTGAACGCACCGAGGACACCTAGTCCCTCTCACGACGATCAAGGAATCTGAACTCAGCCCCTTGACACCCTCGCACGCAGTTTGCGAGCAATAAGAACCAGGAGACACTTAGCACCTTCCGCTCTCCGTCGACCACTTAGACCACTCAGACCACTCAGCCACTCAGCCCACTTAGAAATCGTTCGAAAACGTTATTAGATTATGTGAGGGTCGTCTGGTATAAGAAGGAACGAAACAAATAATCGGTTTCATAAAAACGAATAATTTGTTTCCTAAAATCAGAATACAGGAAGCTGTAATCGTGGATCAGCAACAGGATGCTCAACGGTCATAATGACCAAGAAGGGAAGGAAATCTTTGATGATATTCCTTGCACGTATAATCTTATCAGATTAAATGATTATCAGAATCAGATATTTAATCATTAAATATAATTAGACTGCAATAAGCAAATCTGGAATAATAATTATTCTTTCATCAGCGCAATAACGCAGAATAGTTTTGCTGTAATGCAGCAAGGTCTTTCTTAAGTGTAACGACACATTGCTTAGGTTACAGCGTAACATTGCTGCAGGATAACATTGCTGCAGGATATCCAAGAAATATTTTGTTTCCAAAATTAAACTTGGAAAGCTAATCTCGTAATATTTAGATGCCTAAATATTATAAATGAGATCAATGAGCCAGATTAAATGAACGTGGACACTCAGATAAATATTCTGAATTAGTCCGAAATAAATCATGGATATTAAAGAATATGTTTCCATATTTTTAATATTTATGCGCAATATCACAGTAACGCTTTACTGTAACGCAGCGATCTGTAACTGTTACTTGCTGTGGTCCAGCAACACAGTTCTCAAGCTCATCACTAAGAATAAGCGAAGTGTTTCAGCAATTATCTTCTCAAGCTCATCATCAAAACCAAAACTAACAAGAATCCCGTTTTCAATACTCAAAGGCCATACCTTATCCGGTGGAAATACCGGCAACTACAAGCAGAAACGCGAGTAAATGTTCGAACAAACTCCGAGAACCCTTTCCGGTTCTTGATTTTCTGGAGTTCTGCTGCATAGCTTTTACAGCTCCATTATCAAAAAAGTACTAAACAGCCAGGAGCAAATAAGTATAAGAACCTGTCTCCATCATCGTTGCCCGTCACGCCTCCTCGTGTCCATGAAATTACAGAAATGGTGCATACGAGAGGAAACCTAGATAAAGCTGTTTGTTTCGACGATCTGTTCATCTTGGGTTCGAAACGTGATCGTATACTAGTTTGGAACCGGGATCACTGCGCCCCAGTGTGCATAGCATGTAGTCACCAGCCTGCTTACAGAGCAAACGGGGCAGTTTAGCATCGAAAAGTTTGATTCTGTTCTGTCTGGTCATAATTGATTTTAGGCTTATCGCGTATTCATCCTGGGTTGGGATAAAAGTAATCCCCATTAGGCCGATAAAACGACGGATTAAAGCAGGATTGGCTATATTCGCCAAATCTCCATTGAGGATGAGATTTTAGAATATACAAATTATGCAAGAGACTGTTCGTCCAATAAAAAGAACGTTGAAGAAATTGTTGCCATATCAAATGATGGAGACAAGTCTGATAAGGAGTGGAACTGTTCGCCTATAGAACGGATCACGTCGGAAATATTTGGCAAAGGACTCACAGGAATCGAGTTGTGGTCGCCAGTAAGAAGATGCACGAATTTATTTGAAAATAAAATGCAAGTCTTACAATCTAACGAATTAAGAACAAGGGCTTACAGCCATCAAAAATGAAAAGGGTAAACGGTGTCAACGATGTGCAATCCTGTGACAGCGGAGAACTTGTGACGAAGGCCTTGGAAGCTCGCTCCGTCGGTGGTGGTCGCTGGCGGGAAGCTGTGACGAAGGCCCTACGAGCTCACTCCGTCGGTGGTGTCGCTGGCGGGGGGTTGACGGCAAAGGCCCTACGAGCTCACTCTGTCGGTGGAAGGATAGTTGACTTGTAAATCGGGTCAGGGTATCTAATTCCTAAGGTTGACGAACAAACTTCAGAGCTTTGGCTGTGTATGGTCGTGTCCTGTCTTGAAAAATTCCTCTGCTATTTATAGAGGACTTGTACGTGATTAACGCGTAACAATTCCTCTGCTATTTATAGAGGACTTGTACGTGATTAACACGTAACAGATAGATCGTTTTGCAGATCGTGTTATAGATCGTGATCCCTAATATCGCGGGAGTATCTCAACAACCCCCTTGATATATGGGCTCACGTTCCTGGGTATTTAAGATCAGTTACGATCTTTAACAAACGTGATTGAAAATGAATAAATTTATTTTAACCTCGTCGACTTGACTGATCTGTACGGACTACGATCGACTTGGTCGACTTATCCAGAGTTCCGTCGACTTTGACCCCACTAGTAGGCCTAGCTACTGTTGAGTCATCTTGGTTGACTTTGATCGCCATACTCCTTTGTTGTGAGTCGACCTAGTCGACCCCGTTCATAAGTCGACCTAGTCGACTTCGTCGTAAATCGACCTAATCGACTTCGTCATAAATCGACCTAGTCGACTTCGTCATGGATCGGCCTAGACGGCAGTATCTTGGGCCGACTAGGAGTGTGACTTGAGGGATTACTGGGTCTCTGTTCTAGGCCCAGGCCCAAAATTATTTGCCATGTCAACATAAGCCCCCCTTTTATGCTGGGTTGGCTGTGCCGACTCAGCAGAAATCATACCCTATATAAAGGAGAATCGTCATCCTTTTCCCGCACTTTTCTTCCTTGCTCAACACTTCTCCGTCTTTCCAAGAAACCCTTGTTTCTCAGAAAACCCTTCGTCTCCCTTGTCAAAACTCTTTTGATCCTTAAAAAGATGTCAACTTTTAAGTGTTTTGAGTTCCATAATCTGCGTGCGGGGCTAACCGGACCCGTTCCGGTCGCAGAGGATCAGGGATCGGGCGTCACTCTTGGACCTATCTTGCCGGAGCATCTTTTTCCGGAGACGGTGCCGCTCAACTATCTTGTCACTGAGAAGCCCATCCCGATTTGCCATCCCGACTTCATCGATCCCCTCAACTGGGAAGGTCAGGGATCCTTCCTGTGTTTTCCTTCTGCATCTAAGTCTGAGATGGTAGACTGGCTTGAGATGTGGGAGGAGCATTTTACAGAGATGTTTAGGAATCAGAAGATTTTAAGATTCTTTAGAATGTCCGTGGCGGACAAGAACTGTGATCCTAGGGTTTGTTCGGCCATGCTGCCTTTCTGGAACTCTGCTGTCAACTGCTTCTATTTCCCGGAAGGTCCTATGTCTGTTACATTGGCAGATGTGAAGATTTTGACCAGGTGCAAAATCAATGGCCACCCTGTTCGACAGTACTCTCAGGCAGGTGATATTAATCCCAAAGGCGCCCTTCAGTACATGGAGATGGTGAGCAGGCATCTGAAAATGGCCTCAGCAGGCAAGAAGTCAGATGAGAAGTTGTCGACCGAAGGTTTTGGCGCCCGGGAAGAGGTCGAGTTCCTCAGCACCTGGTTGAGCAAATTTGTTTACTGCTTCCCTGGGAAGAAGGTTAGCCATACTTCTTATGCGGTGGCCAACTTTCTGAGGGAGACCAATGAAGAAATCTCCTGGGGCCCCTTCGTTTTGGGTCTTCTTTACCATGATCTGGACAGAGCAACAACTCAAATCAAGCCATTTCCAAAACATCCAGCAGGAGGGTTGCTCTGGTTAGTTCATCTCTAGTCGGCCATGTGGATGCCAGGATTGACTGGGTTCAAGGGCCCTTCTTCGCCCCTCGAACCCTCCTATTATGGGGAGACCATCCTGGATCAGTGCTGCCAGCGTAAGGATCAATGGGTTATGACATCGATTACTGGCCACTTAAAGCATATAGTCGACTTCGGCAGGGTAGATCGACGCAACTGGGCACCCTTTCCAGGCGGCAAGACACTTGCTCAGGAAATCAATCTTCAAGCTGCTCACGGCTTCTGGAATGGGGTATTGACCCGCAGAGATCTGCCAGTTATCTTCGACGGCTACCTGACCTTTGAAGTTTATAACCCCCAACTGTGCGCAAGGCAGTTTGGGTTTATCCAGGGTGTAGCAGTTCCACTTGCTGACCCTGCCGGCGGTTTGTGCGGGGACAGGACGAAGAGGATTGGGTGCAAGTCAATTGACCCGAAGACCCTCGACTTGCTCAACAGCAAGATGCAGCTCTCCCAGATGGAATTCCCATCTGATACTTCTGCCTGTTTCGCCACACAGTTCTTCACTGTGCTGTGGTCGAATACCTATGAAGAGCTGCGGGCCTTGATGCATTTCTTGGAGGTCTCCAAGGAGCCTGATTTTTACATAGACGACGCGCATATCAAAGCAAAAGGTAAAGACTTAGCTTTACTTTGAGAATATTGGGTTCTTAGTATTAATCGTGAGCTTTCTCTTTTTCAGGATCAATGATGCCTCAGGGCTCTGGAAAATCCAAGCCTAAAGCCCCCTTTGCCCCTGCTCCTTCTAGACTCAAGTCGACCAGCAAGAGGAAGGCTAAAGTTGCGAGCCCCAGGGAAATAGCCGCAGGTGATCCCTCTAAGGCTCGATCTAAGAGCGCTCCAAAGCGCAAGGCGGCCGAGGAGGAAGATCTTGAGGAGATGCCTCTATCCCAGAGGAAGAGACTGGTGAAGGTGGCGACTTCCTCTCGTAGGTCGCCAAATATTGCAGCGGCGACCCCATCCAGGTCGCCAGCTGTTGCAACGGCGACCCCGTCCAGGTCGCCAACTGCAGCAGCGGCGACCCCATCCAGGTCACCAACCGCTTCAGCGGCGACCTCATCTACCAAGGCACCAGCTGCGGTGCCAGTGTCTTCAGCTGTAGTCGATGCTTCACAAAGATCGGCCGCAGAGGTAAGACTCTGATGACTCCAATTTTTTTGTTTTGAGTTTTCATATCTGAACTATACTATATTGTCTAGGGAGAGGCTTCAGATGGGGACGACCAACAGCTTATCTCCCATGCCTTGGGCAAGAGTTCGAAGGCTTCGGTCGCCAAGGTAAGTTTAGTTCTAAGCTGGTGTATCCTTACCTTAGTTCATATATGAACTTTTGGTTCTGCGTCATACTCTGTTTCAGGAACAGAAAATCCCTGAGGCCTTGGTTCAAGAAGAACAGGCTGTCACGATCCCGGTCGAGCCACCGACCCGGTCGACTTGTGAGGAGGAAAACCAGGCTATTCCTTCCTATCCAGTCCAAACTCCTACACCAGGGATGGTATGTGTTCTCAAACAGAACATAGTATTACCATTGCGATCTTGATTGAGGTATTTATATCCTTCCTTATAGGCCCGTCCGAAGAGGGTGAAGGTGACTGCTTGCCGACAGAAAATTCCCACTCCTCATTCTTCTTCGGATGAGAGTTCTGGGGATAGATCGCCTCCAGAGGTAAGTATTCGATCGCACGAGGTCGTTGCCCTTTTTTAGGGTATTGTCTAACAGCATTTTGCCTCTTATTCTTCAGGATCCTGCTGCGGCGACTTCTAAGTCGACCAAAGACCCGTGGGTGAAGCTTCACGAGGATATCGAAGAACTTTGCCAACTTCTGCTCATTGACCCCTTAAGCGTCAACGAATTTAGGAGGATGCAGAAGCTGTTGAAGAGGATCGAGACGTCCCCTCGGGTCACGGACGAAATATTGGGGGCCTGCAAGAGCCTCAGGTCGACGTACTGGACCCGCTGGAGGGATTACTACGCCGACCTGCTCACCTTGGACTCGACTGACTCGAAGATTCAGTCGATCAATGAAGCTCGAGGGTAGGCCTCTAAAGCCGCACAGGACGCCCGCCAACGTTTGGTCGATGTGCAAGAGAAGCTGACCGAGGCAGAGAGACAGATAGAGTTCTACACGAACCTCAAGAATGACCTGACTCGGCAGCTTGCGTCGATCAATACTCAAGAAATCGAGGAGCTGGAGGCCAATGCTGAGAAGGATAGAGAAAAGGTCGTCGACCTTTATGCCCAGCGAAACAAGGTGAACGCGAAGCGACGAACTCGTAAATCCCTTGTCCTCGATTTCAAAGAAGTTGGCGGGTTATGGAAATTAGATTTGTAACCAAAGAACAATGCAATTCCATTGTTTTTGTTTTACTGAATAAATCAAGTACCTTGTGTCTCAAATGAATTTCTGCCCACTACGCTCAATTCATTCTCCCAGACAGCGTTACTGAAGCCTAGCGCGATTTCTTAGGAATTAAGCGCTTCCCAAATTAATGGAGTCCTTTGTCTTAGGATTTTATGGTGAGCTTCCCAGATAGTCGTGCGATAGGGTTTGAGATATTTACCATTAACCTTTAATGGGTGTCTGACCCCACTTCTCGTCATAAGCCGATAGCTATTAGATGAGTATGTTTCACATACCTCATGTGGACCTTCCCAATTAGGGGACCATTTACCCAAAACTTGGTCTTTCGATTTAAGGGGTAGCACCATCTTCCAAACCAAGTCGCCCACTTTAAAGTGCTTATGGACAACCCTTTTGTTATAATGCCTAGCAATCCTTTGTTTATGCACCTCGAGTCGGTCTATTACATCAAGTCGCTTCTTCTCTAATTCGTCCAAAGCGAGGTACATTGCCTCGTCTTGTAAATCAGGATGAGTCACCCTGAGCGACTTGTATCGAACCTCAATAGGTAGGACGGCGTCTTGCCCATATACTAGTGAAAAAGGGGTTTCCCCTGTGCTTTCTCTCTTAGTAACTCTTAAAGCCCACAAAGTGCCTTGTAATAGTTGGTGCCATTCTCTTGGATTTGCGCCAACCATTTTCTGAATATTGTTCTTTATGAGTTTATTGGTAGCTTCAGCCTGTCCATTCGCCTGAGGATAATAAGGTGTTGAGTTGGTGATTGAGAAACCAAACTCCGTAGCGAATTCTCGCATTTTTTCATTATTGAAAGCGGTGCCATTGTCCACTACAATATTCTGGGGAATTCCAAACCTATAGATGATAGATGATTTAAGAAAATCGATCACTTCTTTATGATCAATCTTCTTATAAACATGAGCCTCGACCCATTTGGTGAAATAATCGGTGGCGACTAGAATATAGGCGTCACCTTTACTTGAGTGCGGATGGATTTCCCCGATTATATCTAAAGCCCAAGACCTAAATGGCCAAGGCTTGACGACTGAGACTAAGTCGGACGCTGGGGCCCTTGTCACCGGACCATGTTTTTGACACTCTTGGCATCCCCTAGCCATTTCTATGCAGTTCTTTAGCATTGATGGCCAGTAAAAACCATGTCTTTGGATAGTCCAAGACATTTTGGTGCCAGATTGGTGAGACCCGCATAAACCCTGATGAGTCTCTAACATAATTGGGGTCGCTTCGTCTAAGTCGACGCACCTTAGTAGGACTCCTTCCTTGGTCTTTCTGTAAAGTACCCCATCGATAAGGGTGTATGACAAAGCCTGAGTCTTGATTCTTTGGCTCGCCTTTTGTGTTGGGTCGGAAAGGAAGTCGGTGATTGGCCTCCTCCAATCCTTATCGCTTGTCATTATGTCCAGGGTGAACGCGTCGCTTTGGGGAGCTAGGTGGGAAACTATTTCTGGGATACAATCGCTTCCTCTTTTGGCCTTGTATCCTGAAGCCTTTTGGGCTAAGTCATTAGCGATGGTATTTTCTCCTCGACCTACAAAGAAAAAAGTGATCGCTTCAAATCGCTCGACCAGTTTGCGGGCGACTTGATGATAGGGTGTGAGTTTCTCTTGGCATATAGAAGTACCATTCATCTGGTTAATCACCAGTTGAGAGTCCCCCATCACTGTGGCTTTCTTGGCTCCCAGGGTTAATAGTTCCTTCAGGAGCGTGATCAAAGCTTCATATTCAGTCGCATTGTTGGTGTGATCTGCTGTCAAGCGATACGCTAGATGAATATCTTTCCCTAGTGGCGAAAGTATGCGAAGGCCTATTCCTACGCCGGATTTCGCCGAAGATCCGTCAAACCAACCCTGCCAGATGTCTTCAAGGGATTCTTCTTGGTCAATCGACCCAGATGGATCGTGACTCACCAAGAAATCGGCCAGAGCCTGTCCTTTCACCGACTGTTGGGATTTGAATCGTAGATCATACGCGGATAGCACTAAACTCCATTTACTAATTCTCCCAGTCAGCAGGGGACTTTCGAAAAAGTATTTTATGACTGGAGACTTGGTAATGACATGAACCTCTTGAGACCAATATAATGTCTTAGCTTAGTAACAGTATAAAAGACTGACAGGCATAACTTCTCCTTAATTGTATAGCGCTTTTCTGTAGCGGTTAGTTGTCTTGACAAATAGTAGACCGCTCTCTCAGTTTTGTCTTCCGCCTCTTGGGCTAACATGGCTCCGATGACTGATTCAGTCGCTGCCACATAAAGCAGATAAGGCTTTCCTACCCGAGGAGGGGCGAGTACAGGCGGCTTCATTAAATACTCCTTTAAGCCTTCAAATGCTTTCTGGTGTTCGTCACCCCACACAAAGTTTCCCTTCGCCTTTAGTAAAGTCGAGAAGACTTCTGTCCGTCCAGCGACGTTACCAATAAATCGCCTGAGATAATTGACCCTCCCTAAGAAAGCCTGTAACTGTTTCTTGTTACTCGGAGGGTTCAATCTTTGAATGGCATTCACTTTGTTCTGGTCGACTTCTATGCCACGTTGATGAACTAGGAACCCTAAGAAATGTCCTGCTCTTACTCCGAAAGCACATTTGAGAGGGTTTAGTTTGAGCTGATGCTTTCTCATTTGGATGAAAGCATTCCTAAGATCATTAACATGCGACCTCTCGTCTTTTGATTTGACCACTATATCATCTATATACACCTCGACTGTCTTGGCAATCGAAGCATCAAAAATGGCGTTCATAGCCCGTTGGTAGGTTGCACCAGCGTTTTTGAGCCCAAACGGCATGACTACCCACTCAAAAATGCCTAAGGGACATCTGAACGCAGTTTTATGGATATCTTCCTCAGCCAAGAAAATTTGGTTATATCCTGAGAAACCATCCATGAATGACATAATTTGGTGCCCTGCCGTCTTATCGACTAAGTCGTCTGCAATGGGCATGGGATATTCATCCTTTGGAGTAGCACGATTTAAATCTCTGAAGTCGATGCAGACTCTAATCCTGCCATTCTTCTTGATGACAGGGACTATGCTGGATATCCACTGGGTGTACCTCAATGTTCTTATATACCCAGCTTTAAAGAGCTTCTTGACTTCTTCGAATAGTGCCTGAGTGACTTCATGAGTCATTCTCCTTGGTGCCTGTTGGACCGGCTTAAATCCTGCTTTGATTGGCAACTTATGCTCTACAAGTCGGCGATCTAAACCCGGCATTTCTGTATAGTCTCAAGCGAAACAATCCTTGAATTCTTCAAGAGTAGCCTTAATAGAATCGAAAATTTCTTTATTCATTGAAGAACTAACGAAAACGATCCGAGGGCTAGATTCCTCGCCTAAATTGATACTTACAAGCGGGTCACATGGCATCATAAGTGACTCGCGACCCTGGACACCGCCTAAGTCGGTATCAATGGACTTAGAAAAGCTAGCCTCAGCATTTACACTGCTTATTTGGCAACCTAATTTCCTAGACTTCCTAGCATACTCCTGTAGTCGCTGGAGGAGATCAGCGACTGCATAGCCTCTTCCTTCGTCACTGTCCATACAACCCTTCGTGCAGGAGTCTATCGGGCTCCAACTCCGTCGCAGCACTTTCCTGGCTCTTGGGCGCCTCTCCCTTGTCGCCATTAGGACTGTTGTCTGTCTCGCCTCTATCCTTGGTCGGGACTACTTCCTGCAGGACTTCATCTATATCCTTGTCCGTGAAGTCGGGGCCCCATCCTGTCGGCACGATTGGTCCCTCATCAGGCTTGGGGTGAGAGGTGCCATAGCTCACAATGAAGTCGAACTTCCCGGAGGGTTCACCTAGGGGTCCGACAGTAGGGTCTCCTAGCTTGTAGCGTTGATCCAAGGTGAGGTCCTTGATCGTCTTGCATGTTTCTGCATGTAAAATGCCCTTGTCACAACAGGAGTATTCATCAGCCCTGATAGTCTCTATTTCAGAGTCAAGCCATAAAATCAACTCCCTATGCAAAGTCGACGGGATCGCGGCGGCTTTATGAAGCCAATCGCGTCCCAAAAGCGCATTAAACGAAGGGGCTATGTCAATTACGAAGAAAGCAGTTTCCTGCTCGTGTCTTCCGACGCCTAAATGCACAGAGCATATCCCCAGGCATTCGGACTTCCTCCCATTAAAGCCGCTTACAGCCACGTCGGTTCGTACCAACTCGCTAGGCTTGTACCCAAGTAGTCTAAACTTGGTGAGTGGGAGAACGTTGACGGTGGCGCCGTTGTCTATTAAGACTCGACCCACCAAAACACCGTCAAAGGTGGCTGCGATGTATAACGAGTGCATGTGCTGTTTCATGCGATCCGATGGTTTCCTCAGCCAGTGCAGAGGGAAGCCAGATGGAAAAGAAGTGACCTTAGAGTCCAGGGTTTTACCTTTCGGCGCCTCCGACTTGTCGTTGCAGGCGAACTCCGCAGGAAAGGTGAGAGCGTTACAACTCACGAGGGGCCCTTGTTCTGCGTTGAAGTCGCAGGGCCTGTCTCCTCGTAGAGGAGTGTAGTCGAAGCTTGAGCCCGGGTTTTCCGAGTAATCAGTAGACTCGACCCGTTCGGGCTCCGCGACTTGTTTCTCTGCGGCTTGGTTCCCTTCCGAGGGTGGCACCGCAGGGGTCATCCTAAGTCTTTTTTGGGCGTGACTTAGACGCCTTTCCTTTCTCTTCTGAGCCCTTAAAGGGGGCGCAACCTTCCTTTCCACCTTCTGCCATTGAGACGAAGGGTTAGGGGCTTTGACGAATTTTGGTTTCTTAGAACCAAAAAGGAGTCGGCTTACCTCCACGAATCTGCCGTCGACTGGGTCATACCCCACCTGCGCTGGAGTATTTTCTGGTCTATTCGAGGAGGGTTTACTGGGATTTGAATTACCTGTACCCTCGGGGCGGACCGCTTTTACCAGCATTTCTCCTTTTGCGGACAAGTCGACCAGCCGCAAGAAATAGCTGACGCAGCATGCTGTGCAGAGCTGGGTAATAAGTATCCGATTGTGGGCGATCAGCTTGCACTTCTGGCACAGTAGCTTCTCATCCAAGAATTGGGCGATAGGAGGTCCCCTCCGCAATTCCTGGGGGTCGACTGTCTGTGACGCATATCGAGGCCTGCGACTTGCAGCCTGTTGGGGTCGGTCTACTCCCTTATGCTCTTCCACAGGTCTTATCTCTTTGACAGGGGTAGTCCTAGTGTACCCCTGCTTGACGACTCTCTGGCCGGACGAGTCCATAAACTCAAGTCGCCGTGCTGGGCGTTCTGTACCCCGGGCGGCTGCCTCTCCATTCCCCTTATGCCCCTGGGAACCTCCTCGTCCTCCTCGCGAAGCCAGTCGGCGATCCACACTAGGAGGACTTTTGAGGACGTGAGAAGGTCCTCGGGGGGCAGTCGACGACATTGCTGCTTCCTCGAAAGGAGTCAGGTCATACCAGTCTTCTGTCTTACTATCCAACAGATACTTCTTAAATGTGTGGCATTGGTCCGTCGTGTGAGTGTCGTTCAGGTGCCAGTGGCAAAGCCACTTGTCCCTTCCCTTTGGCAGGATGACGACCCCACGCTCAGCCAGTCGCTTCAGCAGGGCATTAGCTACCAAGGTCTCGCCGGTTGCTTGCAAATCCTGCGAGGGTATAGCAGAGTCGTTAATGACTTCTACAAGGTTAACCTCAGTGTCAAATATATCAAATGTATGAATGGCGACTTCGTCGTCAAATGGATTATCATCCACCATGGCGCCTTCATCGACTTCGGGCAAACAGAGCTCGTTAGACTCTATTAAATCCTGAATTATATTTCTAAAGGACATGCAGTCCTTGGTAGTATGGGTGAAGGAACCATGCCACTTGCAGTAATTCCTACTTTTTTCCCTTTCTGTCTGAGGGACTCGATGACCAGGCTTAAGCCTGATCCTTTTCTTTTGATAAAGCCAGTCAAAAATGGCGTCGACTTTATCTGTGTCGAAGGAGTACTTCCTTTCCTCGGCATTTTTCTGGGAGGCTTTGGCTTTAGAATTTTTCCTAGTCAAGAGGTCACATATAGTTGACTCTCCCTTAACAAACTCGGCCACGTCGACTTCATAAGTATCAACTTGGTAGGCTCGAGTCAGCTTGGCCTCTTCTGTTAGGAGCTGATAGTACTCAGTGGCTCTCCTTGCCAAATCATATAAGTCGGCAAAGCGCTCCCCTTGAAGCTTTTTCTGGAAAGGAATGGACAACGCATTTAATGCGAGGAGCAACTGATCTTTCTCCGGTATGGGAGGCCTACACCGTAATAGGACATTTCTAAGTTTCATTAAAAACTGCCCCGGGTGTTCCCCATTAGCCTGCCTAAGGCGCATAACCTCAAACATTGACATGGGGGTATCAAGTCGAGCAAAGGTTTTAACAAACATGGACTGCATCTGAGTCCATGAAGCTACTGACCCCGACGGCAAACCTGCATACCAGGTAAAGGCATCCCCGGTTAATGAATTCGGGAAGAGCTTTAGTTTCCAGAAGTCATTGCCGGCCGCCTCGCCAAGTTGATGAGTGAAGCGAGCAATATGCTCAAGTGGAGTCATTTCATCTTCGCCTGAGAAGCGAGTGAAGTCGGGCACCTTATAACCCCTAGGTAAAGGGAAATCCCTGTCAATGTACGCAGGATAAGGAGGCCTGTATAAACAGGTGTCATCTCGCCGAGCTATTCCGGGGACGACTTGCTCTATAACCTGAGTTATGGCCTCTCTTAAGTCTGGGGGTACACCGCCTATCGGCCCCTGCCCTGCGAGTCGAGTTGGCCTTGACGGGCTATACGGAGGCCTTTCTCCCATTGCCTGGCTCGTTGGATCCCTTACATAAAATGAAGGCTCCTCACGATGATTACCACTCCAGGGTCCAGGCTCATAGGGACCTCCAACTGCGTCGACCATTGGTTCTTTTCCAGGGTGACGAACCGGAATAAAATCCTCCCCCCGATCTGTTTCCTCTTGGAAGTCCTCTGCCTCATCCCAATACGTATTCGCTGGTTGAGTACGTGAAGAAGAGGGTTGACCAGGGGAAACCAGATTCCCGGGTTCAAAGAGAGCATTCGTCCTTATCTCAGATTGCTCAAAAGTCACGTTACGTGGCCTTTGAGTAGTCCGACGAGCGTCTGCCATGAACGTAGATTCCCTAATAGGGGCCTCTCTCATACGAGGTCTCACTCTTTCCTCGTCTCTCGGGCCAGAAAGACGCCCTATTAGAGTTTGGACATCGATTAGGATGCCCTTCATATCAGTCAACTCCTGACGCACATTTCCCAATTCTTTGTGGAACTCCAGTCTCGAAATAAATTCGGACGGGGCATGTGAATCAAAAGCGGACTGGTTTGTAACTGCCTGGCCTCCTAGGGCCGGCGCTTGGGCGTGTGAATCAAAAGTGGACTGGTTTGTAGCTGCCTGGCCTCCTGGGGCCGGCGCTTCCAAGTTCATTTCCAGATGAAGTTCCTGGTTTTCCCCATCTAAGGGATTCTGAGACTCACGGCTTCGAGTATTTCTCGGCATTTGAGACTAAGATCCTTTTTTCTCAACGTGCTCCCACTATGGTCGCCAAAAACGTGTTCGCCTATAGAACGGATCACGTCGGAAATATTTGGCAAAGGACTCACAGGAATCGAGTTGTGGTCGCCAGTAAGAAGATGCACGAATTTATTTGAAAATAAAATGCAAGTCTTACAATCTAACGAATTAAGAACAAGGGCTTACAGCCATCAAAAATGAAAAGGGTAAACGGTGTCAACGATGTGGAATCCTGTGACAGCGGAGAACTTGTGACGAAGGCCTTGGAAGCTCGCTCCGTCGGTGGTGGTCGCTGGCGGGAAGCTGTGACGAAGGCCCTACGAGCTCACTCCGTCGGTGGTGTCGCTGGCGGGGGGTTGACGGCAAAGGCCCTACGAGCTCACTCTGTCGGTGGAAGGATAGTTGACCTGTAAACCGGGTCAGGGTATCTAATTCCTAAGGTTGACGAACAAACTTCAGAGCTTTGGCTGTGTATGGTCGTGTCTTTATCTTGAAGAATTCCTCTGCTATTTATAGAGGACTTGTACGTGATTAACACGTAACAGATAGATCGTTTTGCAGATCGTGTTATAGATCGTGATTCCTAATATCGTGGGAGTGTCTCAACAACCCCCTTGATATATGGGATCACGTTCCTGGGTATTTAAGATCAGTTACGATCTTTAACAAACGTGATTGAAAATGAATAAATTTATTTTAACCTCGTCGACTTGACTGATCTGTACGGACTACGATCGACTTGGTCGACTTATCCAGAGTTCCGTCGACTTTGACCCCACTAGTAGGCCTAGCTACTGTTGAGTCATCTTGGTTGACTTTGATCGCCATACTCCTTTGTTGTGAGTCGACCTAGTCGACCCCGTTCATAAGTCGACCTAGTCGACTTCATCGTAAATCGACCTAGTCGACTTCGTCATAAATCGACCTAGTCGACTTCGTCATAAATCGACCTAGACGGCTGTATCTTGGGCCGACTAGATGTGTGACTTGAGGAATTACTGGATCTCTGTTCTAAGCCCAGGCCCAAAATTATTTGACATGTCAACAGGAACCTTGAAGCCTTTCTCAACGTGCGGGAAGAAGAGAAACTATTGAGAGATCGCGTAGTAGTTCATAATAAATCCGTGGACTATATCGAGAACTGGATGTTTGACTTTAGATGCTCCAACCACATGACAGGTGGATTGGGAAAAGCTATAAGAGTTGACATAATATAAAGAGCAACGAGTTGTAGTCATCGCCAACAACTCAAGACTACCAATCACCCATATTGACAAGACTGTCATAAAAAGTGATGAGAACTCTAACTATTTCCAACAGTAGGGAGTCTACCATGTTCTAGGAATAAAGAAAAAGCTTATATTAGTAGCCCAGTTGATAGTCCCCGATAACTTTGTGGTATTCGGGCCAGAAGACATCAAGGTCTACTATGAATTGAAGTTTTTCGGGACGTTGTACATGGCAGGATGAAAGATCAATTCCATCCATGTCATATTTGCATATTCAACATACATAGACAGAGTGCAGATGAATGAGACTGTGGATCTCTGGCATGAGAGACTTTGACATGCCAGTTTCCACAAATTGAAGATACTGATGAGCAAAGGGACGTTGAAAGGGTTTTCCCAGTTGGAGTTGAACATTGATAATGTCTGTACAGGCTGCCAATACGACAATGCACACCAATTATCGTTGGAGGAGTTTAAATATAGAGTTGAAGAGCCATTGCAACTGATTTACTCCGATATATTTGGTCTAATAAAGCATTCAAAGTATGCGGTTATAGATATATAGCGACGTTCATCGATGACTAATTCACCCCCCAAGTTTGTAGTTAGGATCATTGTTAGCCCTAATGCAGCGTTGCGGAATGGAATGGAATAACTATTTCACAGTCTATGAAATGAATAGATCGAATCAATCCCATTTCGGCCAAGAATCTAGAAACCAAACACAACATTGAGTTCATCAAACTTAGATATGTCTGGGTAGATTTTCTAAAAGAGAAGTCTGAGGTGTTATAAAAATTCAAAGAGTTCAAGAGCAAGGTGAAGAGTAACTTGCAGAAGAAGGTGATGTGTCTACACACTAACTATGGGCTAGAATAAACCTCCAAGGAGTTTATAGAATACTCATAAGATAACAAGATCAAAAGACATGTGACATACCCCCACTCTCCGCAATAAAATGGAGTGGCAAAAAGAAAGAACAAAAATATCGCAAAAGTTTACAGAAGCATGTTGCATGTAAAAAATGTCTCAGTTTGATACTGAGTAGAATGTATACAGACTACTATAGATGTAGCAAACCAGCTGCCACAACACTTGCTCTTAGGAAAAGAGTACGTTTCGTAATGACAGTATACTTCAAAACCGTTCAAAATGACTCAAGTTAAAGAAAACGTTGTGATGCTGGGCAAAGTAGATACATGAACAGCTGGCCCGTCATGTGGGAAAATATTTATGATGGAATGGATGTTTGTGTGGAATGTCGATTAGTCATTAGAGATGGTGTAAGGTTTATCAGGTGATTATTGAAAACCAAGTCGAGTCGCTCCTTGTGAAAATCTCGTGGATGATGAATGAGAACAGGACTGAGAGAAAAACACATAGTGACTGCAGTATTCTAGAGCTTGTGAATGTCCAGAATGGGGATTTGGAAGACATGCCGTGCTCTCAATAATAGCACGTTTTCTTTATAAATGTGCTGGAACATGTATGACTTTGGTTTCAATTGATATCCTCTCTTCTTCACTCGATGATGAATGTACCAGGAAAGGCGAAGTATCAGATTTGAAATTGCAGCTTCGGCAGCTTGCTGGCAGCAGGGCGCCAGGTGTTGACGACTCCAAGAGAGACTTATTCAAGAAAGTGATCTCCTACATGACTGTAGGCATCGATGTCTCCTCTGTCTTTGGGGAAATGGTGATGTGCTCAGCTACATCGGACATTGTTCTGAAGAAGATGTGCTATCTTTATGTAGGGAACTATGCTAAAGTCAATCCAGACCTTGCACTGTTGATGATTAATTTTCTTCAGAGAGATTGTAAGGATGAGGACCCGATGATTCGGGGGCTTGCGCTCGGGAGCTTGTGCTCGTTGAGAGTTCCTAACTTGGTAGAGTATTTGGTTGGTCCCCTAACTACTGGGTTGAGGGATAATAATAGTTATGTTAGAATGGTGGCCATAATTGGGGTTCTGAAACTCTACTATTAGTGCTCCAACTTGTATTGATGCGGACTTGCCGGAAAGACTTAAACATTTGCTGCTGAATGATCCTGATGCCCAAGTGAGATGAGTTCACCTTTTTCCTTGTATTTTTTTTTTTGGTCATGGTCCTTCAATTTTGTGGTGTTCTAGGAAAAATATCTTATATTTCAGTAGAATCCTCATATTGGAAGATTTTATTTGTTGCGAGTCACGTGAAACTAAATACTAGGTATTTTAACAAAACTGTGACGCAATTATTAGTTCATGAAAAAACAGCCCTAGTTTTCTATTTAGTCTTTTTTTTTTATATCAGTGGGGTTCGTTGTGGACTTACTTTTTGCAAGCCATCTCATGAGGCTCGGAGGCTCTTTGACAAGCCCGCGAGCGTCGGGCTCGGCCCCACTACATCCCCTCTGGGCCGACTTAAAGCATGTTCTCCTGTCGGTTCAATTTCAGTTGAGGCCCAAAGGCTCAGCAGGTGGGCAGATATTGGGCTTTATTAGTCATCACCTAAGAGACCAATCGTAAATCCAAGTGGAGTTTGTATGGTGGGGTTCGAACCAGGAATCATGACAAGGTTCCAAACACCCACCACCTACCTTACGCCACTTGGGTGTCCTCGTAAGGACTTCTAATTAGTCTTTTGTTTTCTCATCAACTGCTATTTTTTTTTAATCTTCCTTGGCATATTGCCTTCCGGGTAACTACTTCTGAAGATGAATGTAAATGAACCATGGCATTTTTGTTCTATTTTTTCCAGTTTTTTTATTGGAAAGGTGCTGATGGTTTTTGCCTCCAGCTCTGTGAATCTCTCTCGCACTTTTTATGTTGGGATCCATTGTCTCGATTTGATTGAATTTTACTAATTCAGATATACTTCAGATAAATTCACCATCAAACAATGTATGCATGGGTATTTCTATTCTTTTACACGTGGAAACGAGTTTTAATTGTTTAATATAAATTTTCTTGTCCCAAAATGAGAATATGCTTATTGAGTGCCTATAGTAAGTAATAGTTGTGTGGTTTCTTTGTTGTCTGAGTTATCATGTTTATATTTTGTAATGATATTTCTTTATCTTACTTTTAGGTGGTTGCAAATTGTTTGTCCGCTCTACAAGAGATTTGAGCCTTGGACGCTGGCAAGTCAGAGGAAGCCTCTCGGGAGAGGGAAGCTCTTCTTAGCAAGCGAGTAATTTATTATCTATTGAACATGTATTTTATCTATAGACATCGTTATGATGACTTTGATATGTGAATCTCCAATTTTTGGTAGAAGTTCTCGTACAGTTGTCGTTGTCCACATTCGGGATGTCCCATACAAAGATTGATAAAACATAGTCTGGTGGATGAGCAAAACTAGTAAACTCATCCTCCTTTTGCATTGTCCGCATACATTGGATAGTAAACAATGAATCTCCAATTTAAGCAGCTTCCATTTAGATTCCACCGACAAACAGTGCAAAGAGACATGTCTCTATGTCAGTGTCTCCTTGGACAAGAATTGTTTATTTGGTCTTGTTTCTTCTCTAAAATGACGAGTCTGGTTAGCAGGGGGGAGTGTTGCCTGTTGTCGCATTGTAGGTAAAGTGTGCAATACGTGTATTATACATTCCTTCCTCCTGGGACTTGGGTGCATATGCTTATCTGCAGTATCTCTGCCAACTTTCTTATGAGGTTTTGGTGCTGGCTGAGAGTAGGCCATTACTTTTTGGATACTTTGGTCTGTGATATCTGCTTCCTCTTTTACGTTTTAAGTGAAAAGAGCGATGGAGCGATGATAACTGACACTTCCTTTGCTTAAGGATCAAAGAGTTCAGTGAATGGGCACAATGTATAGTTTTGGAGCTAGTCGTCAAGTATATTCCTACAGATACTAATGAAATATTTGATATAATGAATCTCCTTGAAGATAGGCTCCAACATGCCAATGGTGCTGTTGTATTAGCCACTATCAAGGTGTTCCTGCAGTTGACCTTATCGATGACTGATGTTCCGCCAGCAGGTGCTTTTCTCTCTCTATGCTTGGTGTTTTTTTGTGTGTGTGTAGAAGTTAACTGTATCAATGCTTGTTGTCACTGAAATTTGATACATGCAGTGTCATTTTTGGATTTCACCATATCTTCGGCAGTTATAATATATATTCCATTTTTGGTTCAGGTCTATGAACGCATTAAAGCCCCCTTGCTTACTCTCGTAAGCTCGGGCAGTCCAGAGCAGTCTTATGCTGTTTTGGGCCATCTGCATCTCCTGGTGTTGCGTGCACCTGTTCTGTTTTCCTCAGACTACAAGCACTTCTACTGTCAGTACAATAAGCCATTTTATGTTAAGAAGTGGAAGCTCGAAATGCGGACATCAGTTGCAAATGAGAGTTTACGAAATTGGTGAGGAACCTTTTAAAGCTCAATCCTTACTGAAAAATAAACCCTAAGACAAGGACATCAAGGGGTTGAATGTTGGTGGTAGTTAATTCACCTTGTCTGTCGGCATTAATGATTTTCTGTGATAATGCAGTGAGGGAGTTATGCGAATATGCTGCCAATGTTGACATTCTTATTGCACGTGAATCAATTCGAGCAGTTGGGAAGATTGCCCTTCAGCAATATGATGCCAATGCTATAGTGGATAGGTTACTTCAATTTCTGGAGATGGAAAAGGACTATGTCACAGCGAAAACCCTGGTAAGCCTGACCTTTATACTGATTTTTTCAGGTCGTCTTATTAAGTATTTTTATATTACTGATGAATGTCTGCATTTTGATGAAAGGTTTTATCAGCGAGTTATATCTTTGACTGGAATCTAACTTTTCTTATTAACCCATTGGCATGTAGGTTCTGGTGAAAGATCTATTAGGAAAATATCCTCAGTGGTGCCACGATTGCATTGCTGTAGTTGGAAATATCAGTAGCAAAAATATTCAGGAACCCAAAGCAAAGGCAGCCCTCATTTGGATGCTTGGAGAATACTCACAAGATATGGATGATGCACCTTACGTCTTGGAAAGTCTCATTGAAAGTTGGGAGGATGAACACTCACCCAAGGTGGTGATCCTTCTTATTCATATTGACTACTTCGTTTGAATATTCACTTTATCATTCTCTTGAGTGCTTGTTTAACATATTTGTTTGCTCCAAAACTATACTTAATCTACATCAATGATTGTATGACTTTTGCTTTAGTTTAGTTTAGTTTAGTTCTTACCGTTGTTAAAATCCATATATCTGTTCATGTACATTGGATCTACTTTTATCATGTAAAATGATCATTTCCACTAGCAAACTGTTGGCTGTCTTTTCAGTGTTTGTTGCCGCTTTGACTAAATGGAAGCTACACATAATTTTCAACTCCTGATAGAAGCACATAGTACATTCTCATGCAATATCAGGAGGTGCTTTAGAAAATATAATTGCCATTGATAATCTATTAGTTTATGATTGCCGTTCATCCGCTATTTTTTCTTGGACCAAATCAGAATTGGAGCAATCCTCCAATTTTTTCAGTCAGCTCAAATAGTTGAGTCAATTATGTCATTGTTTGCTTGGACATAGGGGGCCCTTTCTCCCAGAAGGATAGCTTCATGGCTCTTGTGTGTATTCACCTTGTAATTTGTGGTCTACAAAACGTTTTCAGTGATAACATGTTCTCTGGGTGCTTTTCAGGTCCGCTTACATCTTCTAACGGCAGTTATGAAGTGCTTCTTCAAGAGGCCACCTGAGACCCAGAAAGCCCTTGGCAATGCCTTGGCTGCCTGAGTTGCTGATTTTCATCAGGTAAATGTCATAATTTTGGAGCATGTAAATAGTTGTGTATGGAGGCCCATATGTAATTTACCCTATCTTGATCAGCTCTGTGGATCGTGGGTGTTGAAGTTGTTGAAGAAATTTGAATGTGGCATTCTTATTCGAAATTAGTGGCCAGCCGCCTTCCAAACTCACTGCTAATATTAATATTTAGATTAAACTGTTGTCAAATTTATCTGCCAAGAGATTCTTTTTTTTTATAAGTATCTGCCAAGAGATTATGTTCTCAAACTTATGGTAACTCCTGCTTGTAGGATGTTCATGATCGAGCTTTGTTCTACTATAGACTTTTGCAGTACGACGTGTCTGTAGCAGAAAAAGTGGTGAATCCTCCAAAGCAAGTAGTTTCTGTCTTTGCTGATACGCAGAACAGCAAAGTGAAAGATCGGATATTTGATGAATTCAATAGTTTGTCTGTTGTGTACCAGAAGGTGTTGACAAGATTTTGATGATGAGTTAAACAGCATGTTTGACCTGCTATGACTTTACAGAAGCTGAAACCTCCTGTAACGAATATACGCTTCGTAAGAGAGGAAAACTATCACGAAAATATTTTCTTTACCCTCCAAGGATCATTTCAGATCAAGAGACGTGATTAGACAATATTTCCATAAATAGATATTTTAATAATAAATTATTTGTTAATTAATTATTGATTATCTTAATTAGTTTATTAATTCAAAAAGAGAATATTCCTATGAATATTATTTGGATTAATATTTCGTCCAGATACAATGTTTTACTTGGAACGAATCAATTATTTTTAGGAATAAATGTTGATTATTTCCTTATATAGAAGGTCAAGTTGCTGTTACTGGCCGAACCTTCTGTAATGCATTATCTAGGGGATTTAATTGTCAAAATAGACAAAATTAAATCTGGAGGTTTCAACCAGATATTTGCACGACCCCATCATCATATTTCTCAAGTTGGAAATAAAATATTCTTTCTTTCCAACTAGAGAAGGTTGCTGACCGAATTAGGCTCTAACCTTCTGTAAGATGAGATCTCGTGATTGGATGATTCGATTGATCTGAAATCAATCAAATATTGTCCCTAAATGATTTTTACACGTTGGGGATGAATCTGGTCATTTTACGTATTTGGCAAAATAAGTTTCCTTCTTTACAGGAGGACGGAACCTCTATATAAAAGAAAAACCTAAAAGCATTTAAAAGAGATTTTTGATCAGAGGTAAGTCTTCGCATTTAGCAACGTTAGTGGTGTTTAACGTGTGTGCAAGTGTGCAGGACGGATTCTCCAGGCGACAGTTCTCGCAGGAGGTAACTACAGCGGGTTGAGCGTGGGTGAAGCCGCTCCGGTGACTTCGTTGCGTACGGATCTGAGGGACTCGACCGGAACTTTGTCCGTGACGTCGGACTGCGTACATCAGGGCCTGGGGAAGGGTTCGTTGGTGGCGAGTAGGCGTACAGAGTTGGTCGGAGAGAAGGAGTCCGTAGCAGGGGTTCAGTGGTGAGGGACCTTCAACCTTCTGTAGTTGGTTATTTTGTTATCTGTGCGTTTGCAGCAGGTGTGCTTTGGTGAAGCCACTCCGTAGGCGTCGTTGGCTGTGAATCCGAAGGACTTGGCCAGGAATGTTGTCCGTAACGCCAGGTGGCCGTACAACAGGTCCAAGAGAAGGTTTCTGCAGCAGGCGTAAGTGGTGAGGAACTGCAACCTACTGTAGACGATCTATCTTTATTTGTTTTGCAGATTAAACCAAAAACACAAAAAGAGAAGAAAATCAGAGGCGTCCAAACACTTGGAGAAAGCGTCATCGGATCTGTTCGCTGATCCACAGAAGGAATAGCCCGCTACAGAGCACAGAAGGCTGAAGCTTCCAGCCAATGTTCTGTGCTTGCTCAAGTCTGGTTGATTTCCTTGTGATTCGACCTAGACACATCCTAAACACAGCAAGAGCTTTCTTGCATTGGTAAAGCTAGTCTTACCGTCAAGTGGTCAAAGAAATTGTTTTCTTATACCATAGAAGGTTTTACGTTCTACACTGTAATCTCTATACGAGTTAATAGTGAAAAGTGACCGAAATTGGACGTAGGTGCTTTCACCGAACCACTATAAAATCCTTTGTGTTCTACGACTCATTTCGAAGTCCATTTCACATGTTCCGTAATTACAGAAGCTTGAAGGCTCTGTAAATTACAGTAAGTTACTTCCGCTGTGAGGGTTGTGAAAAAGCGTTTAAGAATTCCTTAATTGGACTTAACACTAATTCACCCCCCTCTTAGTGTAATCTTTGGGCCAACAATTGGTATCAGAGCAAGGTTCAACGGAAGCTTAACCGCTCGTTGAGATCTTACAGCAGCTCGAACCTTCTGTACGCTCTCTGAGTACCACTACCTTTCTGTATTCAACAGAAGCTTAGTTCTCTATTGGAATACAACATTCAGAACAAAAGCAGTTTCAACAAAAGTTTCATAGCTTGTTGATTTCTTATAGGAGGTTGTACCTTCTATTGCTCTCTGTCTCTGCCTTACAGAAGCTTATGCTCTGTAATTGTCTCAAGTTTATTTTAATTCTACAGAAGTACTATACTCTGATAGAATTCAAAAATTTGTGATTCAACAAAAAGTTTAACAGCCTGCTGAGATTCTACAGCAGCCTGTACCTTCCACGCGATAAATTTCTACTATACAGAAGCTTACGCTCTGTTACTATTACTATCTGTCTATCTTCTACAGTAGCTCATTGCTCTGCTAGAAACCATCCAGTTATTTTAAGACAGGATTCAACAAAAGCTTGAGTGCTTAGTCACATCATATAGAAGGTTATACCTGCTATACGGATATAACCGTTTGTTGCGCTGTTTTCTTCTGCTGAAAACTTAAGGTTTCTGCAGAATTAATCTACTTGGCATTTTTACTCCATTTTACGGAGATTTGATTGCCAGCAATATCTGTTTCAATTTAACAGAAGTTTGTGTGTGTTAAGAATTAGTACAGTACCGTAAAGGTTCTACTATTCTGCATAGAAGTCAAACCTTCTGGAAGTTGTAAAATGGGTGATAATTGCTATATACCGAAACCACACATTGGGAATCCTTCCATTTTTTATGGTAAAATTTTTTCCTATTGGAAAATTCGAATGAGTGCCTTTGTAGATGCAATCGATGATGATTTGTGGTCATTCATTGAAGACGGTCCACCTATTCTATCGATTGAACAACAAACTGGTCCTGATGGTCATTCTACACGGGAGTACCTTAGGATCAAACGACTCACTAAAACGGCTAAGTACTTAATGTTTAGTGCTATGTCGGAAAGTGAATTCGTGAAAGTCTCTACTTGCACTTCGGGTAAAGAAATCTGGGATAAACTTGTCACCATGTATGTTGGGACGAACCAAATTAGAGAAACCAAGATGAATTTCTTAATTCATCAATTTGAGAACTTTACCATGAAGAGTGAAGAATCTGTAGAACAAATGTTCCAGAGACTTAACCTTCTAGTAAATGTCTTAACTCACTTAGGCAAACACTATACTAATTCTGAATTAGTAAGAAAGGTTCTACGAACTCTGCCCAAATCTTGGGAAGCCAAGAAAACGACTATTGAGGAAGCTAAGGATCTATCTACTCTTCGATTAGATCAACTAATGAGCTCCTTAATGTCATATGAAATGGAGAGAACCTCTCAATCTGATGTAAAAAGAGCTTCAGTAGCCTTCAAACCATCAGAAGGACCAATAGAAGACTCTGACAATGAGGCAGAAGTCGATTCGGATGATGAACTCGCTATGATTGCTAAACGTCTTCTGCGGTTCGCTTCCAAAAGACGTTTCAACAAGAGAAATCAGAAACGTGAAAAGCAGAATGATCCTAAGATGATCAGATGCCATGAGTGCAATAAGAAGGGACATTTCAAATCTGAGTCCTTTACTTAAGGAGAAGGAGAAACCTTCTGTACAAACAGAATCCAAGAAAGCTATGATTGCTTGGGCAGATATTGAAGATTCTGATGATGAGGAAGAACAAGCACTAATGTGCATAACTACTCACACAGAAACTCAAAATTCTGTAGGAAGTCAATTCTGTTTTCGAACAGAAGCTACAGAAAGTGAATGATATCTGGATAGTGGCTGCTCAAGGCACATGACCGGAGATCCATCCAAATTTTCTAAGTTGACTTTACAGAACGGAGGTTCTGTTAAATTCGGTGACAATAGCAAAGGCTCTGTCATCGGAACTGGAACTATTGGAAGTCCTTACTCTATGGTTATAGAAGAGGTTCTGTTGGTTACAGAACTTAAACATAACCTGCTGAGCATTAGCCAGCTTTGTGATAAAGGCTATACTATAACCTTTGATCAAGATAAATGTTCTGGTATCCTAAACAATGAAGTCCGCTTCATTGGAAATCGGAAAAGGAACATCTACACTTTAACACAGGAGAGCTTCTATGCTATAGAAAGCTGTCTTCTGTCTGTCAAAGACGAAACTCATCTTTGGCATAGAAGGGTAGGACATTCCAACCTTCAGTTGCTATCCAAGCTTGTTAAAAAAGAATTGGTAAATGGCTTGCCTAATATCAAATTCGAGCAAGACAACTTCTGTGAAGCTTGTTCACTTGGTAAGTAAACTAAATCATCATTCAAGTCTAAGAATGAGATTTCTACTACTTAGCCCTTGGAACTTCTACATATGGATCTATTTGGTCCGACTAGAGTTCAAAGTATTGGTGGTAGAAGATACTGTCTAGTAGTAGTAGATGACTACTCTAGGTACACCTGGGTCAAGTTCTTGACTCATAAAAGCGATGCATTTGAATCTTTCATAAAGCTCGCTAAGCAATTACAGAATGAAAATAAATCTTCTGTAAAAGCTATTCGAACGGATCATGGTACAGAGTTTGAAAACCATGATTTTGCTACTTTCTGTGATGAACATGGCATTGATCACAACTTCTCTGCTCCTTACACTCCTCAACAGAATGGAGTCGCAGAAAGGATACTGCCTGCTATATCTCTAATAGGGTACTACTAAGACCAAAATTAGAGAAAACTCCCTATCAACTATACAGGGGGAGAATACCAAATATTTCATATTTTCATGCCTTCGGAAGTCCATGTTTTATACTGAGACCTTCTAAGGACAATCTCGGAAAATTTGATGCTAAGTCAGATGAAGGTATCTTCTTAGGATATTCACTGTCTAGCAAAGCCTACAGAGTCCTTAACAAAAGGACTTCAACGATAGAAGAGTCAATTAATGTAAAAATTAATGACTCACCATTAGAAGATAATACTAATCAAGTAATATCTTTTGAACCTACAGAAAGTCATGTAGAACCTATACCTTCTAAGGCAGGAAGAGAAGGTAACGAACCTTCAGTTCACAATTCTCAAAGAGAATATGAACAAACTGTTGAAAATTCTCCAGAAGTATCATCTTCACAGAATAATCAACAAAACGATATAAGAGCACCTGCTTTATATCAAAAACGACATCCTATTGATCAAGTCATAGGAGAATTTGATAAAGGTATTCAGACAAGACGTTCTGTAAATGCCTACTATGAACATTCTGCATTTCTTTCACAGAAAGAGCCAGATGGGATAGATGGAAGCTCTAGATGATCCAGATTGGATCCTTGCAATACAAGAGGAGCTAAATCAGTTCGAAAGGAACAAAGTATGGACACTTGTTCCTAAATCTGATAACCGTTCCATTATTGGAACTAAATGGGTATTCAGGAACAAACTCGATGAGCTATCATAAGAAACACAGCACGACTTGTTGCCAAAGGATACTCTCAAGAAGAGGGTATTGATTTTGATGAGACGTTTGCTCCTGTAGCACGTCTAGAAGCAATCAGGCTATTGTTAGCTTATGCTTGCTACAACAACTTCAAGTCGTATCAAATGGACATGAAAAGTGCTTTTCTCAATTGAGAAATCAAAGAAGAGGTATACGTAAATCAACCTCCTAGATTTGAAGATCCACAGCACAAGAATCATGTTTACAGACTCTCCAAGGCTCTATACGGTCTAAAACAGGCATCTAGAGCATGGTATGAGAGACTTAGTTTTTTTCTCATTGAAAAGGGCTATTAAAGAGGGAGAGTAGATACCACTCTCTTCCTCAATCACAGAGGTGATCATCTAGTTGTTGTCCAGATCTATGTCGATGACATTATCTTTGGATCAACAGATGAAAAACTCTGTACAGAATTCTCTGAACTCATGATGAGTGAGTTCGAGATGAGCATGATATTGAGAACTTACGTTCTTCCTTGGCTTACAAATTCAACAAACTGCTGAAGGTACCTTCTTACATCAAGAGAAGTATACTAAGCAGCTACTGAAAAAGTTTGGCCTAGAGGGCTCTAAGCCTCTGTCTACTCCAATGGCTACAAGTGCCAAGATAGACAAGGACGAAAATGGTAAAGAATTAGATAACAAGCTATATAGAAGCATGATTGGCTCACTCCTATATCTTACTGCTTCCAGACCAGACATACTATTTAGTGTATGTCTCTGTGCTAGATATCAATCAGCACCTAAAGAATCTCATCTAACAACGGTCAAGAGAATCTTTAGATATTTACAAGGTTCTGTAAACCTTGGCATATGGTATTCCAAGAGATCCGATTTCAGTCTCATTGGTTACTCAGATGCTGATTTTGCTGGATGTAAGATCGACAGAAAAAGTACTAGTGATACTTGTCAGCTAATGGGAAACATGTTAATTTTTTGGTTTTCCAAGAAGCAGACTTCTGTTGCTTTGTCCACTGCAGAAGCCGAGTATATCGCAGCTGCAAGCTGCTGTGCTCAACTGCTATGGATGAAACAGCAACTTGAGGACTATGGTCTCTCACTTGCTGAAATTCCGATCATGTGTGATAATACTAATGCGATTCAATTGACGCGCAACCCAGTCTATCACTCACGATCAAAACACATAGAACTCAGACATCATTTTCTGAGGGATAATGTACAACAAGGTTCTGTAAGCGTAGAATACGTTAATACAGACAAGCAATTGGCTGACATTTTCACCAAACCCCTTGATAAGGAGAAATTCTTCTCTTTCAGGAATGAATTGGGGATTTGTTATCCATTTTAAATAACAGAGACGTTGTACAGCAGTTTCAACGTTCTGTATTAAATATATTTCGAAATTTTACTTCGAAATGCATTTTTCAAAAGAGTACTCTAGACAATATTATTCTAATGAAAATCTTGTCAAGAAAGAGTCCTTTTCATTAACGTAGATTCTATGCTAGGTTAATTCGATACTACCGTGTCGAATTTAACAAAATATATTCCTTAATTAAGTGAATATATGATAAGAAAATCTTAAATATATTTTTGGATTTTCTAAATATATCTTGGAGGAATTCTTCGATAAATCATTTATTGAAGCATTTTCTCTCTATAAAAAAAAAAAAAAATTGAAACAGAAAGTTAAACCTTCTGTTCAAAAGAATATTTTTGAAATCAGGGAGAATCTTATCTGATTCATCTCCTATTATATCAAGAATCGATAATCTTGATAAAAAATTGGGAATACATGATCTTATTGGAAGATTTTGTTCCAATTAATCAATTTTGGGAAATAAAATAATATTTTTTCAAAATTAAGACATTACCTTCTTCTATATCTTCTCACGGTGTCACTTGTGGTTCTCTACCACCATTGATACTCCTCCGAGAAACCCTAGAAGAAAATCTATCATTCCCACTCAATTTCTTAGCCAAATCGCTCGATCCATCTCTGATTATGGCACCTAAGAGAAAGTCCAGAGCTAGCCGCTTCTTCTCCCTCTCTGCCACACCTCCTTCGGCTGAGCCTCAACCAGCCACCCCCGTGATTCCTACGGTTAATGAGGAAATCGCACCCAGGAAATCACCGAATACTCGCTTATCGAGGATAAGGAGATCTCCAACGTCGCTACCAAAGGGCAGCAGGACGAAGTCCCTGTTTTGAAGGAGAACCCTATTTCTGAGGAGTCTTTGGAGGAACCTGCTGGTGAGGATGACGAAGCATCTCCTCCCACTGATGATCTCGTCTTGGAGGACGAAAATCCTAATACTGATCTGGAACAGGAAGCTGAAACCCCTGCCAGAAACAGAGTCGTCTCTGACGACGATGAGGACGAAGTGCAGGAGGTCACTCCCATAGCAGTTGCTGCTCCTCAACCTACTGTGTCACCCAAATCGAAGGTAAAAGGCAAGGCTGTTGCTGTGGAGCCTATCCCTGTCAAAGCCAAACGATCGGCCTCGATTTTCGTCTCTGGAAGTGTATCCTCCAGGACACGACACAAACGCAAAAGCCCCGAGTCTGTGAGTAAGTCCCTAGAGCAGGAGGTCTTAAAAAAGACCAAGCCTACAGGTGCAATCGCAGCTCAGGTAATACCTGCTGTCTCTCAGGCTGAAATAGAGCAGATCATGAACGCAGAAGCTGTTTCCTCCTGTGATGTCTCAAACAGGCAGATTGCTGCATGCAAACGGCTAGATTTTAGCTGGTTTAGTGAGAATGATCTTGATGTTCTGTGAAACTTACGTCGAAGTCGTTGTTACAAGGATGCGAGAATTTTATACAAATCTCACCTTTTTCAGGATTAACGACATTGTTAAGTATGTCAGGACCATGATTGATGGTGTCTTCCTGGTGTTTTCAATTCATGATGTCAACACCCTGTATGGCTGCAAAGAGCACCATGTTCTTCCTGTGGCAACAAGAATCAGTCATATAGCGCCATACTTGGAACTAAAGTGAAGGTGCCGCAGTACCTTGAATTTGCTGCACTGAAGCTTCCTAAACGGATCCTCCATCGATCTGTCATCTTCTGTCTCCTACCAAGGACGGGAAGTCTGGATGCTGTAACAACTAGAGATGCTCAGATTATGGAGCATTTGTTGCTGAGAAAGCCATTCAACCTGGGGGCGATGATTTTTGCTCACATGCAAGCTTGTCTTAAAGCAAAGGACAAAGCTCTCCCCTATGGTCAGGTTGTAGTTGCTCTTCTCCGTCTTCGCAACATTGATCCAAATCCTCCCACCGCACTGGAAAAATGGCGAGTTAGAAATTTTGGTCGACAAATTATTGCAAGTATGCAATATGTGAGGACTCAAGGAGGCTGGATTCAGACATCCAAAGGGAAAGAGAAACAGCAGAAGGAAGCACCTGCTACTTGTGACAGGAGTGGACCTACTGCTTTAAAAGCTGCTGTTCCATCTTCTTCAACCCTGGAAAAACCTCGAGAAGGCTCATCCTCCTCTTTGCCTAATCTCATTAGAGATCTATAGCGACAAATTGGTGCACATACTGAGGAACTTAAAGTCCTCAAGGATACGGTCGCTGAGTTAGTCATTACTGTTGAACGTCAGGAAAAGCTCCACCGTGACAATCTCCAGTAATGTGTTCTGCTTATTTTTCAGCACCCTAACCTACTGTAATGGTCTTAAATAAGTGACTGATGATGTGTACCCCTTTTGGGATGAACTATTTTAATATTCTGCAGTTTGGTTTTATTCTCTACGTCTATTGTGAGAATACCTTCTACAGGATCTTAGATCTCCGCTTTCTACCTTCTATACTTTTTGATATGACAAAAAGGGGGAGAGATTTTGGAGAACTTTGAAAAATAGTAAGTAACAAGCAAGGGAGAGTTAACACAGAGAAATAGCGTATGCTAATCTCAAACCCACAAGAATTCTTGTGATATTCAGCGGGATAGAAGGATATTTTCACAAAAATATTTTCTTTATCCTCCAAGGATCATTTCAGATCAAGAGACGTGATTAGAGAATATTTGCATAAATAGATATTTCAATAATAAATTATTTGTTAATTAATTATTGATTATCTTAATTAAATTACTAAATCAAAAAGAGAATATTCTTAGGAATATTATTTGGATTAATATTTTGTCCAGATACAATGTTTTACTTGTCTGGAATGAATCAAATATTTTTGGTAATAAATCGTTGATTATTTCCTTATATAGAAGGTCAAGTTGCTGTTACTGGCCGAACCTTCTGTAATGCATTATCTGGGGATTTAATTGTCAAAATAAGACAAAATTAAATCTGAAGGTTCCAACCAGATATTTGCACGACCCCATCATCATATTTCTCAAGTTGGAAATAAAATATTCTTTCTTTCCAACTAGAGAAGGTTGCTGACCGAATTAGGCTCTAACCTTCTGTAAGATGAGATCTCGTGATTGGATGATTCGATTGATCTGAAATCAATCAAATATTGTCCCTAAATGATTTTTACACGTTGGGGATGAATCTGGTCATTTTACGTATTTGGCAAAATAAGTTTCCTTCTTTACAGGAGGACGGAACCTCTATATAAAAGAAAAACCTAAAAATATTTTAAAAAGTTTTTTTGATCTGAGGTAAATCTTCGCATTTGGCAACGTTAGTGGTGTTTAACGTGTGTGCAAGTGTGCAGGACGGATTCTCCAGGCGAGAGTTCTCGCAGGAGGTAACTACAGCGGGTTGAGCGTGGGTGAAGCCGCTCCGGTGACTTCGTTGCGTACGGATCTGAGGGATTCGACCGGAACTTTGTCCGTGACATCGGACTGCGTACATCAGGGTCTAGGGAAGGGTTCGTTGGTGGCGAGTAGGCGTACAGAGTTGGTCGGAGAGAAGGAGTCCGTAGTAGGGGTTCAGTGGTGAGGGACCTTCAACCTTTTGTAGTTGGTTATTTTGTTATCTGTGCGTTTGCAGCAGGTGTGCTTTGGTGAAGCCACTCCGTAGGCGTCGTTGGCTGTGAATCCGAAGGACTTGGCGAGGAGTGCTGTCCGTAACGTCGGGTGGGCGTACAGCAGGTTCAAGAGAAGGTTTCTGCAGCAGGCGTAAGTGGTGAGGGACTGCAACCTATTGTAGACGGTCTATCTTTATTTGTTTTGCAGATTAAACCAAAAACACAAAAAGAGAAGCATATCAGAGGCGTCCAAACACTTGGAGAAAGCGTCATCGGATCTGTTCGCTGATCCACAGAAGGAATAGCCCGCTACAGAGTCACAGAAGGCTGAAGCCTCCAGCCAACGTTCTATGCTTGCTCAAGTCTGGTTGATTTCCTTGCAATTCGACCTAGACACATCATAAACACAGCAAGAGAGTTTCTTGCATTGGTAAAGCTAGTCTTACCGTCCCGTGGTCAAAGAAATTGTTTTCTTACACCACAGAAGGTTTTACCTTCTACACTGTAATCTCAATACGAGTTATTAGTGAAAAGTGACCGAAAGTGGACGTAGGTGCTTTCACCGAACCACTATAAAATCATTTGCGTTCTACGACTCATTTCGAAGTCCATTTCACACGTTCCGTAATTATAAAAGCTTGAAGGCTCTGTAAATTACAGTAAGTTACTTCCGCTGTGAAAAAGCGTTTAAGAATTCCTTAATTGGACTTAACACTAATTCACCCCCTTCTTAGTGTAATCTTTGGGCCAACAAAAGGTAATCTCTGACCATTGTTATTCATTCAAACACTTTATTCTCAGGGGGAAAGCTATTGGCGCCGGTGCTTAGTCTAATTTGTGTTTACTCTTTTCTTTGTTTACCGTCATAGCTAAACGAATAAATAGCATAGAATTTGAATGTTTTATTATCGTACAATTTTGGGGCTTGTAATGACATTTGCCTCAATTTTGGCTACAAGGAAATCTCAACACGGTGGACGCTAGAAATAGCAGGATAAAAAGGCATACAGTGGAACATCCTCTTCACACAAATCATCTGGCATCTATGGAAGCAAAAAAATAACGCAGTATTTCAAAACAATGTCTACATCAATGACATTAGGGGCGCAATCATGGCAAGGGCAGCAGAAATACAAGCAACCATAGGAAGCCAAAAACAGAAGAATAAAGCGATCAATGTGCAAAGCCCCAGAATCGAAGCAGTGGAAGCTGACTCACCATGGCAGCCCTAAAAAAAACTCCCATTCATCATGAACACGGATGCAGCGACAACACCAAACCAGCCTTACAAAAGACTAGGGGGAGTAATAAGGGATAGGAGAGGGACATGGATTGGGGGCTTCACCAACAAAATACAGAATACAAACAGCCTCATTGCAGAAGCCCGAGCACTATTAGAAGGCCTAAAGCTAGCTAAACAGCTTGGATTAAATACTTTGGCTATCCAGACTGACGCAGAACTCCTTATCCGCTGCTTACAGGGTGACCTTACACCCCCTCACTAATTTCGTCGATTGTGGCTGAATGTAGATTGCTGTTAAATGATTTCGAGGAAAAATCCGTCCACCACATTTTGAGGAGGAAGAACCAGGTAGCTGACAAATTGGCAAAACAAGCAAGGCACCAAGAAGAGGACTCTATCACTTTTCATTTCCCACCGGACTATGTGATAGACATTTCGCATCAGGACATCCCTGCGGGTGATTATAGTGTGGACACTAACTCTCTGAATGGTGTAACCTAAACGCTAAACCGTTATGATGCATCTATAAAATTCCCCTTTCTACCAAAAAAAAAAATGACATTTGCCACAATGGCCAATGAGTTTGGTCATGTTATACAGTCATGTATGCCGTGACTTCTGGACACATTGAAATTAACCTGTTCATTTATTGCTTGCTTGCAGCCATCTTATATGTTCACGAATAAGGAGCATCGAGGCCCATTTGAGTGCTCGGACGAAGTTGCTGGCGTATCCATGGGGGCAGAACCTGCCGATAATGTTGTTCCTGCACAACAAGTTGAGGCAAATGATAAAGACTTACTTCTGAGTACTTATGAGAAGGAAGACACTAGATCTGTCATCAGTAATGGCTCGGCATACAATGCTCCCTTGTATGATTCGTCTGCACCTCTTCTGGCATCGCAAACCCAAACTGATATAGTGAGTTTGGATACATCAACAAGCCAAACTCTGTCAACCAGCCTGGCCATTGATGATTTACTTGGTCTTGGCTTATCCATTACACCCGCACCTGTTCCTCCCCCTCCTCTGACACTGAACCCAAAGGCAGTATTAGATCCAGGAACTTTTCAGCAGAAGTGGCGGCAGCTTCCAGTGTCACTGTCTCAGGTTTAACTCTTTACACAATTGTGATGCCAATACCATTTAGTTTGGTTCTTTTTTTTTTTTTTTTTGCTTGATGATGTCGCAATCTTCTCCCTAACAGGAGTTTCCCATGAGCCCACAAGGAGTCGCGGGATTGACCGCGCCTAAGACACTTGTTTCAGCACAAGCTGGTGCACTCTATACAGTGCATTGCATCAGGTGGTCAATCCCCTAATTTGAAGTTTTTCTTCTCTGCTAAAAAATCCGAGTCATCGTCCTATTTTCTCGTGGAATGCATCATCCATACATCATCAGCTAAGGCTCAGATCAAGGTTAAAGAAGATGATCAGGGAGCGACCAACGATTTTGCCACCCTCTTCCAGGCAGCCTTGTCCAAATTCGGGATGGTGTAGAATTGGAAGTAAGCTTGTTTTGTATAATGCCAGAGGTGCTTTTTACTATTGAAGAAAGCTTGCCTGTATATAGTCCATACGGCTGGTCCAATTTTGGGTCAGGAGTTATACTTGGCAGCATTTGTTATTTGCAGACTCTCAGAGAACGACTTCATCTAGAAACTGTAAACTACAAATTATTTTGGGATTTAGTAACAAAGCTTTATTGATGTGCATGCTAAGCCTCTGCGACGTCGTCTGTTATATATTTACACAGACGCGAGAACAGCAACGAGAACGTGGGGTTTTTGGTTGGACAGGCTGCGACCTAAAACCCTAGTAAAGAACAGACCGACGCGGAAGCCGTCTCCAATTCCCAACCGTAGCGGTCTCGGAGAAGATGACCGGAGCCACGGCAACGCTCGACGACGAGACCGTCAAGAAAGTCATCCGCCAGGTGCGATTCCCTCTTCCCAAATCATCGTCGATCGAGTCCAATCCACCGGTGGTGTATTGACTATCGACGTTGGTGTGGGCAGGTGGAGTTCTACTTCAGCGACAGTAATCTTCCCAGGGACAAGTTCCTCAGGAAGACCATCGACGAGAGCGACGATGGATGTATCCTCTTCCCTCTCTGTTTGCCTGTGGCAACAACTTCTTTAATATTAAAATCTTGCGTTAGATTATGTTGCGGTAATGATGAATGAAGTAAATGTTTTTTTTTTTGTGTGATGGTGAATTTGTTGGAGTCTAGTTCCCTTTTACAGTTAAAGGAAAAAAGATTTTGGAGTTTACGGTGGGAGTTTGAGAAATTCCCCATTTACGGTGGTCCCAATTTTTGTCCTTTTCCAGAAAATCAATTTAACCCCAAAGATTGACAAATTCGTCAATCAAGTCCTTGAAATGGCCGGAGAAGGAAAATCTTCTGGAAATCCTTCAGGGACTCCATCTCGATTGGAGTTCGTTCCAGAATCCAGACTGTCTCCTTTTGGGATGAGCAAGAGTATAAACGATGTTTTAACTCAGCTAACCATTCAAGGGAGCACAGAGAGTCTAGAAAGCCGAAACCAAATGGCAAAGGAAGTAGGCTTATATGTTAACAACATACTAGACGCTCTGGAAAGAGAGAGAGGTTTAAAAAGGCCTGAAACCGAGGCGACCTCTGGACTGGGAAGTACTACAGGAAAACCAGTCGAAAAGTTGAATCTGGGAGGAAGAAATTCCAAACAGAATCAAGGCAAAAGTGTGGAAGAGATGTACAAGGAGTGAGTAGCTCCTTTCATTTTAGATACACAGAAGCGAAGTGCAAACTTGAACTCTCAAAGTGGAGAGCTGGCAAAAGACTTAAGAAAAGCCTTAGGTCTGGCAGAAGATGCTCCAGTTCATTTAGATAACAGAACGTTTAATGAACTGGTAACTGCGAAGAGGGAAATATACAGGCCAGATTATCCTCATCGAACTAAACAAGAGTTCGTGCCTAGGGATAATGTTTTGAAGCCTATAATAACCCCTGGTGCTTTTCTAGATATAGATTGTGAAAAGCACGTATCTGAAAAGATAGATGAGTGGTTATCACTTATTCGGATGACGGCCTCTGCAGGAGGAATACCTCCTGGAGCAGTCTACGAATTATGTGTAGCAGCCCTCATGGGAACGGCGCAGAAATATTGGAAGACTTTGGTGGCTCATACAGACATCAAAGAAAAAATAGATCAGGCGCTAACGGTTGATGGAGTATTAGCAATAGTCGCTGATGCCCTAAAACGTGAGTTCTGTGGTTTCTCGTTATCCACTGAAACTGTGGAAAAAGAACAGTCATTGACCGCTCTGGTTAAACTACAGATCTGCGATATGTGCTGGTTTGATAGCTACGTATGTGAGTTCCAGAAGTATTATTACAATCTGGACATAGTCTCTCAACAGTTCATATTGGGAACCTTTTTTGCAAAACTTCCAGAACCTTGGCCTGAAGTTGCGCAAAAGGCCTATGAATTACTTCTGAGTGAAGAGAAGATAGTCTCTGGACTCGGAGGAAAAATTCAGGCGGTAAAGTACGCAATGCGTAAAGCATGTACTGAGCTCCAGGTAAAAGAGGCAGCTAAGAAGCTACCTTACCTAAACAAGAGCTGTTGTTCTCAGATAGAGTATGTACCTGGAAGGTATGGATGCGACACTCGCAGTACTCCGGGAGATTCTCTGAAGAGAAGGAACTTTCCTCGTAAAAGGAAGTTCGTTGGGTACAACAAAAGAAAGGTTTGGCCCAAAAAGGACGTCCAGAGTAAACAAAGGGGAGGTCCTGCTTATAAACCGAGACGGTTTGTAAGGAGAAGGGATAACCTGAAGGATAAAGATAGGATCGATGCCTTTAAGCGCAAGCATGGCAGAGAACCTAAATGTCCTAAGGGAAAACCCTTGAGCAGTTGTAATTGCTGCTGGTTTTGTGGCTCAAAGGACCACAAAGCGGATAGTTGTCCAAAGAAGAACCAAAGAAGAGAAAGACTCCGAATGATCTTCCTGGATGACAGGAGTCATGAGGAACAAGTCCTTGCTTATGAACCAGTTGATGAGCAGGATATCTCCGACTTAGACTCGGAAGTAGAATCAATATATGAGGTTGTATCTAATTATGATACAGACTCAGAAGATGATTATGATCTCTGGACCGAACATCTGTTCATGATGCGAGCAGAGAGAGAAGGAGATGGTGATGAGTTGGTTCCTTTGGAAACAACAAATCAAATACTGGAGGAAACCCACCAGTATGAAGATCCATCCCAGTCAATTCTGGAATGGAGGTTGCCGAATGTCAATACTAGAGAAATCTACGAAGTATCGAGATTTAGGTTTCGATCAACCATAGATATCGCGCAGACAGAAGCAACGGCGCAAGTCACAAGTACAGAGCTTGAGACTTTGGATATCCCACTCTTGAATGTACAACGCATAAGAGATACTATGCGTAACGCAAGAGGTGTATATAACTATATACACATTGGGTTGATCCAGATAGGATTAGTCCCGCTGTTTCATTTACCAGCGGATAGTCCGGTGGTAGCAGCTGTGATTGATAAACGCTGGCGAGAGTTTAGAGATCAGCTGATATCAGGAGTACAGGCCAACCTTGCACACGGTCCTGTATGGTTCCAAGTCCATCCAAACTTTATGATGGCTTTGAACGATCGTTGTTTGGGGACTTCATTGACCTTAAGGATCAAGTCGATGAATATGGATCGTATGAATCCCCAGGCCAAGTATTTGGCGTATCACACTAGGGTAATTTACCGTTTGGTAAATACCACCAGTCCTGGTGTGAGGAACATCTCAAGACTTACAGAGTTGTTCGAGGAGGGTCATAACAATTACCAACAGTTCCATAGGCGTGAGGTGAATCCAGTGGAATTAACCTGGCCGAGGAGTTGGGTTATGACTGAACCTGGTAATAGCTCTAGGCCCATCAGTGCGGCAAATATCCGACAAAGGGGTAATGAAATTACTCTTATGTTAGGAAATCCGTCAAGGGTTAATGAGAGAGCTGATAGGCATCTGCCTGAGAGGATGCCACTCCTGAGAGAGCCGCTCAATAGAGCGCCCTCTGAAGTTTCTTCAAGAGCTAGTGATGTGGGAGAAGATATAATAGTCTCTCGACCAGAGGTTGCAAGTGCACCTCCGCTAATAGAAGAGATGTCTCGAAGATCTGTTGATTCACGAGCCCCGTCTCAACATACGGGTAGAATCGTAGGGTATAGACAGGTATCACTACCAGTCTATGAAGACCCTGTAGATCAGACGAGAGAGGAGTCTATACGGATGTTAAGGGTAACCAATACGGAATACTCTTTATCCAAGATTCCTGAAGTTTGTAAGGTTATTGAACAAATAGCCGAGCAAAGGTCTGTCGCGATAGACGATATTTGGAGGATGATAGAACCATCCCAGAGTGTACCTGAGAATATGGGGTTTAGTGTTAGGAAGGAAGACATGAGCACATATGTGGCTTTAACTTTCAAATTTCCTGGATACTATGAGTATTCTCTGGATACTCTGATAGACACTGGGTGTAGTACAACATGTGCTAGACTCAATGCTCTACCAGATGAGTGGTGGGAACCACTGCAGAAACCCATCCACATGGTTAACGTCGACGGTATGGCCACAATTGTTGGTCACAAGGCAAACAACGTGCCTGTCTTTATGGGTGGACAAAAGTTCATCATTAAAGAGATTCTTGCACATCCTTTACTAGAGGCCGACATCATTATTGGTAACGCCTTTTTAAAGGGACAGAAGGAAAACCTTCCTTTTGTGCAGAATGAAAATGATGTTTCCATAGGTGGGGTAAAAATAAGTATTCCAAAATAAATATCCGGTTGGATGATAACAAATCATGGGAACAAAGCCTGTTTTCCCCAACGAGTACCAGTAATAGTAGCTGGTATGACGACCTGTTGTATGACGACCTGTTTACCAGTCCAAAACAGGAAGTGTGTATGGTTGTAAAGTTAACAGGAATGAAATGGGATAAGTTCCTGATAAAACTAGCCGATAACTTTAGTGAAGATCCACTGAAGTTATGGATTCGAAATGGCCTAAAGGCTAAATTAGAGTTGAAGGATCCCGGAACCATAATAAGAGCCAGAAACATTACATATACGGCTGAGATGGTTGAGGAGTTTGACAAACAAATTCCTGAGTTGCTTGGAAAAGGTTTGATTAGGGACAGTTATAGTCCGCATTCTAGTCCAGCCTTTATGGTAATTAACCTGATATCCGGTTGGATGATAACAAATCATGGGAACAAACCCTGTTTTCCCCAACAAGTACCAGTAATAGTAGCTGGTATGACGACCTGTTTACCAGTCCAAAACAGGAAGTGTGTATGGCTGTAAAATTAACAGGAATGAAATGGGATAAGTTCCTGATAAAACTAGCCGATAACTTTAGTGAAGATCCACTGAAGTTATGGACTCGAAATGGCCTAAAGGCTAAATTAGAGTTGAAGGATCCCGGAACCATAATAAGAGCCAGAAACATTACGTATACGGCTGAGATGGTTGAGGAGTTTGACAAACAAATTCCTGAGTTGCTGGGAAAGGGTTTGATCAGGGACAGTTATAGTCCGCATTCTAGTCCAGCCTTTATGGTAATTAACCATGCAGAGCAGGTGCGAGGTAAAGCACGAATGGTTATAGATTATCGTCAACTTAACAAAGCTACGAAGGACGATGGCTATAAGATTCCAACTGCGGGAGATCTTATTGATAGGATTAGTTTGAGTCAACCAAAATACTTTTCTAAATTTGACTTGAAAAGTGGATACTGGCAAGTCAAAATGGAAGAAGAGTCGGTTCCTCTAACTGCCTTCAATGCTCCACGAGGAATGTTTGAATGGCTGGTAATGCCATTTGGTCTGAAGAATGCCCCAGGCGTATTCCAGCGCAAAATGGATAATGCTTTCAAGCAAATCCGAAAATTTTGTGCAGTTTATATAGACGATGTGCTAATCTACAGCCAGACTGAAGATGAACACATGAGACACCTTGATCAGGTGACTGATATTTTCCGACGGGAAGGTATGATTCTATCAGAAAAGAAGATAGAATGGTTTAAGGAATCAGTTAACTTTCTAGGCATGGAGATTGAGCAGGGAAAAATCAAACTGCAAAATCATATTGCTGAGAAAATAGTTAATTTTCCTGACAGACTCGAGGATAGGAAGCAAGTCCAAAGATTTTGTGGATGCGCTAACTATGCAAGAAAGTTTGTGAAAGATCTTTCCAAAGACTTAAGTAGGATTGCGAAGAAAACCTCTTCTACAAGTCCTTGGAAATGGGAAGATGAAGACACTCAGTCCATTAGAAGGATTAAAGCAAAGGTAAAAAATTTACCACAATTAGCTTTACCATCTGATAAAGATGAATTAGTCTTGGAAGTTGATGCTTCTGAAAATTATTGGGGAGCAGTTCTCAAAATTAGAGGACGCAAACTAGAACCGGTATGCAAATACTGGTCAGGAAGCTTCAAGGGGTGCGAGTTAAGATACCCGATACATGAAAAAGAAGTGTTAGCCTTAAAATATGGAATAAAGGCTTTCTTTATCTTTTTGGCACCAAAAGAATTTTTAGTGCGCTCTGACTCGACCTATGTTAAAAGGTTTATGAGTCTGAACCTTAAGGAGGCTAGACAAACTAGACTCTTAAGGTTGCAAGAATGGTTGAGCTATTATAAGTACGAAGTCGAATACATTAAGTCCGACCACAATATAATAGCTGACTCTCTCTCTAGAGAACTTGCAAACACCTCTCTTTCTAAAAACTCTGCAGATGGATCCTGCTGCAAAGAGAAAGATATGCTGGGGATGCAAGAAGGAGGGACACTCCCGAAAGGTATGTCCTAACATGAGAGATAGTGAGCATAGTGATGCTGGTTCCGTTTCAGGAACGAAGACAGCAGTTCTCTGCTGGCAGTGTAAGCAACTGGGACATCGCTCTTATGAGTGTCCTAAGAAGCTGAAAACTGCGGATTCCCAGAAAGGGAAGGCTGAACTTAAGGAGAAAGCAAAAGCTGACTCCAAAAGTGAAGCGAAACCAGATCTCCAGAAGGAGATGGCTAATCCCAAAGAGGCTGAGGCCAGATCTAAGGGAAAGGCGAAAGAATCCCATAAGGGGATGGCTGGATCTAAAGGAAAGGCAATAGCCGATCCTAAAGAGAAAGCGAAAGTTTCCCAGGAGGGGAAGACAGATCTGAAGGAGAAGGGTAACACCAACTCTGGAAGAGATGTGAAGAAAAATCTTCAAGAGAAGATGGCAGATCCAAAGGAGGAAAGCTCCAAAGGAAATGCGAAAATGGCAGATCTGGGAGACAAGGCGAAAGCTGAGTCACAGGAGAAAGCCAGGAAGAAGAGGAAAGCCAAGAGGCTTGGGTCTTCTGGTCCCAAAAGGGATGATTCTGCAAAGGATGGTCCTAAGAAGGACGGAAAGGTTGAAGAACCTTGGTGGTCTCCGTTGACCATGGAGCAGTTCAATTACTGCCGAAACCACTTAGCCAAAGAGCAGAAAATTTCCATTAATCAAGCTGTGAAATCCTACAAGGCTTTATTACAAAGCAAGGAGGAACAGAAAGAGAATATGGAAACACAGTATGCTGAGGAAGAGGCTAAGTTTAAGGCCATAATAGGCGAGCCAATTCAAGTGGTGGACCCTGAGCCTAGGGGAGAACCAGAGGAAGCGGCTGCAATGGAGTGTGAGCAGTACTTCGACTTTGGAAGTGCTTACGCAGCATTGGAAGGTAATCTGGAAAAGAAAGAAAGCCTTGAGGAAGCAATTCCTGTAAAAGACTCAGTCAAGGAGTCTGGTGACAACAGTCATGGTGGAAAAAACCACGATGACAAAGGTCATGTTGGGAAAACCCAAGAGGATCTAGAAGGGTCCTGGTTTTTTGATGAAGACTCGTTTGAAGACGAATCCCTAAGTTGGGATGCGGCAGTGGTCTGTGGAGGACTCATGGCTGGCATCAAGCATGATGAAAAGCGCCAGATTGAGTTTTTCGCAAGAAAGACCGTTGAGTACATCAAAGATCTGGAGTTTAAACTATCGGTTATGACTTCAGGTGAGGAGGAGTTGTCTCGTTTTGAAAAAGAAAGACAGCAGATATTCTCCACAACGATGTCTATAATACCGGGGGAAGTTAGAGAATATGACGTCCCAAGGGTAACAGTAGACATGAGTGAATCCTCTCTTGAGGAAAACACTGTGCTTCAACCGTATCTACACTGGATATCGGGGAAGTGGCCGTCTCTGAGAATTCACTCAGATATGGTGGGAGTAGCAGCGCCTTATGTGTATGCTGGGTTTGTGGACATACTGGAGATCGACAGATCAGAACCAGAATGTATGGAACCCCTGCCTACGTTAGTAAGGTATGTACTCGGATGCCTAGGCTACGGACCAAAGTATGCCACGGCGTTGATTACTAGCACAATGATGGAGGAAGAAGACCATCCGCAGTATGGGAAGGTAATACTTCAAAATCTGCAAGTATGGGACATCCATCCGTGTGAAAGTAGACGTATGACGGAACCTCATAAACAAGACCTCGATCAGAGAGGGTTATGGCGGAAATACTACAAGGACAAGACTGTCCGAAAAGCCATAAAAGTTGAGTTCCTTAAAGACGTGCTGGAGCATGTGTTAGCCCGCAAGGAAGACTACTACGTGCTCTGTGACGGCATAATAACCGTCACGATTCTTCGGTCAGATCTAAGCCTTATAGATGAAGAAGCAGGAAACCGAGGATGGCAGAGGATGCTCGACCTTCTGGATAGTTTCTGGAGGCAAGAAAACTCTGCGCTACACCTCCGAACCGACACCTTCGAGGTTTGGAAAATGATTGCTGATTTTACAGATAAAACATTAAATCAGCAAATTCAACAAGATGAGAAGGCCCTATCAATATCGAAACAAGTTCTTGAAGCGGTCCAAGACCCGCCTGGCCTCTCAGAAAAAGAAGGAGTTGGCGAACCACCAAGCGCCAACAGCAAGGAAGGAACCTCCCAAGAGAATGCACCAATGCAGACGGGAGACTGTTAGAATAGGACATTTTTGTCGGTCATTATGACCCCACTAACTTTGTAACAATTTAGATTCCTTTTACTTTTGAGCTGGAAAACAGTGCATAGGCACCAGCTCCTTTGTGTATATATTCACAAGCCCTCTACCTCATTTGGGGGGGCAATCTGAATAGAGAATTTTCTCTCTCAAAACTCTGATTGTCCTCCGGAAGAAAAATCAAAAAGAAAAACCCAATCTCAAATTCGAGTTGAAGTTTTTCAGATTATTCTTCGAAAGATACCTTAAGAAACCAAGAAAGTTAGAATTAATCAAAACTTATTAAAACTAACTGAAGGATAGATCTGCGGATCGTCACCTTGAAGGATAAGTCATTTAGACTAAACCTTGTAAGGCTAAGCCATCAGGCTGAAGCCTTGGATGAGGAGTGCTTATATAAGTCCCTCATGGTATGGGCATTGAGAAAGCACAGAAGAGCCTCTCCAACACCTTCTCTAAGTTCCTGAGAAGAAGACTCTTGAAGCTTTGGTTCTTGAGTTCTCTTGGTGCGGAAGCTTGGTGGACCCTCTGAGCGATTCGATTAAGGTATGAAAAACATCGTTATATTCTAAAGGTTGTTTTTGTTCTTTCAGTTCTGAAAGAAGATCTTGATTAAGGCAACTTAATTAAGGTGGTGCAACGGCACGAGTCATCCTATGACTGATTGTCCTAACCCAGATCTCCTGCATTTAGATCACGGGGTGGGCAAGGATTCTACTACTGGTCTTCTCAATACAGTAGTAGATCGACTTGAAAATCTATCAGCACAGATATCTCAGCTATCACAGCAGATAGAAAGCTATTCTAAGAAATTGGAAGAGCTGACTCTAATTCAGAGTGAGTTCGAGGAATATTTCCTTGAAGGTAAGTCCAATCTTGGATTTGCGGCAAGTTCAAAATACTCAAACGAGTATTTGAGGTTGGTGGAACGCCGACGACAAAGACAATTAGGAAAAACGTCTTAAGTCCGATTCCTGGCTATGCTGAAGAATATCTAGCATGCTGATATCTAACTCTTATTTGAGTTAGTTTCTTCAGCTTAATCTTCAGTAAATTAATTGGTATCAAAGCCCGCTTAAGATTGATTTTCTTAAAATTGTCTTGAAGGACTAACTTGAAAGAAACAAGAAAGTTTTTGGGTAAAAATTGAGTGAAAAGGAAGAGAATAGTGAAACTGCCGTAAATCCGTAATTTTGAAACTCGCAGCCGTAAAAGTCAAAATATTTTAGAAACTAGCTGTAAAACGGTACAAAGCTCATTTGTTGGGCTTAACGGGAATGTAGTGGTCAGTTTGGCCTTGATATGTTCATTCACAAGGATGAGGGGACATCTTGGCCTGGACAACATTAAGGCTGATGAAATACCAGAGGACACCGTCAAGGGAGTTGCTAATGCGCTTAGGAAGTCGACTGCTCTTAAGATTTCTGATGATGGTGAGTCTCGGGCCATGTGTGCTTTCTTTGCGGTTTTCTTTTTCGTTGCTTATGTGCTCTTGTGATCCCGAGAAATAAATATTATTGCTGTGGACAGCGGAAATGTAACACTTCAGTGGATACTCTTTTCCATGACTTGCCATAATCTGGCTATTTCATTTTTCCATGTGTCGCAAGTTGCTTATTTGATATTGTGTTGAAGTGATAATTTTAGCTGGTAAGCCAATGCCGTTTCAGTAAATTCCTGTTGGTGAAGTTAGCTATTCATCCAATAGAAGCGATTAGGTCTACTTTTCAGCCGTCTTTGATTTGGCCCCAGAAATTTCTACTGTGATGGTAAAGTCTGCTCAAATTACAGCCATTAGGCAGGTAAAAGTACCATTTCATGCACTGAAAGTTAACTGCCCTGTGAATCCACATTCCCCCCCCCCCAAAAAAAAAAAATAAAATAAACATCCACAACACCCATTTTATGTCTTTCGTTTCTTTTTTATTTCTTTTTTGTTCCTTCTGTAGTCATTTGAGACAATTTTAATTTTTTTCCGTTAATTAATTATACAGCGCAACAGAATTCCATATGCTATCATAGATTTTCTACTCGGCATGAGATCATATTTATATGATTAGCTAAACAATATTTGCCAGTTATCTTGCGATTCATGGTCATTATGACTAGAAGTAGAAAGGGCGAGTGCAATTTTCATGATTTTGCAACTCCTTGTTGCTCAAGATGGGACTTTTAGTGGTGCACCTGTGAAATTTTCATGATTTTGCAATTCAGATAAGAGTCACTTGGTAAGAGGGCTAAAATGAATTCTAGAAATGAGGAAAATTTTTTTATTATTCTTGTGATTCAACTGGTCCGTCCAAAGCTTGACCTTGTATAGGAAAACGTTTATTCTCCTAGGGATGAAAGTGGGCAGAATTGCTGAACTTGTGAAAGCAGAAGAAGTGATTGAGCAAGTTGACACCAGGACGATTGCCGTTTCTCCCTTGGAATACAATGTAAAGCTGGAAGATGTTGAATCCTTTTTTGGTCAATTTGCTAAGGTGATAAGATTTTTTTCAGTTCTTTTGTTGCCAATGATCATGCAGTGTTTTATGTTGTTTGGTCCCTTCCTGGGGGGTTTGAAATCTGAATGATTTATTGAATGGTTCTAATTATAGGTATGCTGGATGGTCTGAAAAAAATCTCAGTCACTCATTGTTAGATGTATGAATGGAATATATTTCCAGCAATGTTCTATTGTATGTCTACCTTGTCTCATCGCGGTCGCTTCCAACTTCAACTTCTCTTTCTGATGGTTTTGGGTATGTCCCGGTTTTTGTTCTTTCAGGTTAATAGTGTGAGACTGCCGCGCCATGTTGCAGATAAAAAGCTGTTTTGTGGCACTGCTTTGGTCGAGTTTTCAATCCAGGAAGATGCTGAAAGCATTTTAAAGAAGAGCTTATTTTACTCGGGGGCTGAGTTGGAACTCACACCAAAGTGAGCCCATCAACTGTTGTGTCTAAGGAAATGTCATTAATGCTTAGATTTAGATAATTGAGATATTGCATGTTCTGTCGACTCTTCTCTTTTATATCTTCTTTCCCTAAATCATTCTTGCACTTGAATGCTCAGTCATTATTATTCTTCTTGCTTAAAAATATGCCTTTTATACTACTTTCGTCTTATTTCAAGGATTCTGAACTTGGAGGTTGGATTCCGATTGTTTATTTCAGAAAGGTTTTTGATGCCGAAAGAGAGAAAATGCTGGAAGAGCACAAAACTATTTCTGCGCAAGTGTCAGACCTCAAGAATAATTCCAAGTCCAACATGGAACCAGAGTTAGAATTTATCCCTATCATGAGATTATACTTGAGCATGCAATTTTTATTTTTTTCTTTCGCATGTATCCCATCCAATAACTTCATTTTATTCTCACAGATATCCAAATGGCTTAATTGTGTCATTTAAATTGAAGAGGATTAAGGATGAAGGCACTACAGAGCAAAGTGGCGCTAGCGAGCGTTCTGCAGAAGGAGATGCTTCTAATGACCGGGTTGATGTTCCTAATGTTGGTGAGGAAGGTTCGAAAAGTATTGAGAATGGTGGCCAAGATAAGGATACGAAGGTTGATGACCATAACGGTGCGGCGGCTGCAGAAAAGGAAACTGAAGATGAAGATCGGTCTGCTGATGGTGCTTATGAGAAGGAAGAAGACAATGAAGATGAACATTCACTTGCTTCCTCTAAAGATGGCATAAATTTTGTTCGACGTGAGGATTTGAAGGCCGTCTTTAAGAAATTTGGCACTGTGAAGGTACTTTTTGAAGCTCTTATATAGCCTACATGTGGCAGCCATTTGGCATTTGATATTTGACATTTCCCTGTGCTACTTCTCCAGTTATGTTATATGGGTTGAATATACGAGCAAGTTAATCATCAGTACATCGTTTACCTCTTTTTGTATATCTTGTGATATTTATCTGACCTTGGCAGTCTTTGCATGTCTTGTCTCCTTGGTAGTATGTTGACTTCACAATGGGAGCAGAGTCGGGATACATTCGGTTTGAAGAACCCGAAGAAGCCCAGAAAGCTCGGGCTGCTGCTGTACTTGCAGAAGAAGGGGGACTCCTGGTTAAAAACTTTATCGCTATTTTGGAGCCACTAACTGGTAAGCAACATGAAATCCCCTCTTATGTTATCTGAGTCCAAGCTATCTTATCCTGTTTTGCATCAGCAGAAACCAGTGACATTGGCCAATTTTGTTGCTTGCCATAACCTTAGACACGTAATCTTTAGGCCATATATTATCTACGAGTATAATTTGATGTGGTGAACAATGCACATCCCTATGTTGAGGCGGGATGGACCAGTCCAATTTTTCTACAGTCTAAAACACATATAGTTTGTCTATGGCAATCTACATGAATGATTGCTTGTTATTATTTAGTCTGTATGCTTTTCTGATCCTATCTAGAAATATTTTTGTATGTAAACTTCACAGACCGAGAAACTATGAAGGTGAGTTATTCTCCAAATAGCAAATACAGTTGCTGTGCTTTCTCAGCTCTGTACGCTGGTTGGCTTTACTAATACTTTTATGGAATTTCCAAGAGCATCTTCTTAAGATATATTTTGCCAAAGCGATGTGCACCAAGGTACTTTACTTTTCTGTTTATGCTTTCTTCACTCGCTAGTGATATGCATACAGGCGATGCCGAAAAGGATTACTGGAAAGCAATTCGTGGGAATCAAGGAAGGTCCCACGATCGCGATAACAGGGGTGGCCGTGGAAGGTCAGCTTTACCTTCTTCCTCTTTCCATCTTTCTGTAAACTGTGGTTGGTTTTGTACTGTTAGTTACTCCGACACGATCCATTGAATCTTAGGGGAGGGAAATATTTGAGGGGGAAGCATCCTCGCTTGAAGAACCAGGACTCGGGCGGCCACCGAAACAAGGTGCGGAAACTTGCTGCCTGAAAGTTCCTTTCTGGATGGTAGTAGTAGAAGTTGATCGATGGGTTCTTCTGTTACCCGTTTTTGACAACATTCGGCTCTGTGAAGGTTTACAGACAGCATATTTCAGTCTAATTAAGCTATAGTAGCTATGATCCGACTGCCCTGCATGTGGAAGGTTTGGATTTGTTTTTTTTTTTTTTGGCAAAATATCAATTTATGGACTTAAATTTGAGCCAACTTTCTGTTTTATCATTAATTTAGTTTGTTATATAATTTTGTCACTAACTTTTGATTTTGGCCAATCTTGAATTTTATCGTGCGTAAGCCAAACAGACCTTAATACATAATTTTAATTTATCGACTAAGAAGGGAAAAAAAATTCAAAAAATGGAAAATAATATTAAAACCTCTAATAAAATTTTGATGAACAAATCAAGTGAATTAGAAGCAGAAGTTAACGATAGTTGCTGATGTTGTCAAAAAATATGAAAAATCGATGAAGGTCGGATGTTGTTCTATTAGGAGGCGACTACTACGGATAAAGTGGATTATGTGACGAACGAATGAGAGGTCGAAACTCAACTATTATAGGATACGGGTCAGACTATATTGAGGCCTTGTTTGGCTTTCGCTAGAAAAAATTTATGATTGGCCAAAATCAAAATAAAAATAAAAGTTGATGACAAAATTATATAACAAATTAAGTTAATGACAAAACAGAAAATTGACTCAAAATTGAGGTCATAAACGTATATTTTGCCTTTTTTTTTATAATTTGGTTAGACGAGAAGGAAAAGCATAAATAATGGTTGGGTTGGGGAATGATTATTTGATTATCCCCCGATTACCACAAACATGATGCAGGAGTCAACTGAATAAATTCTTCTTTTTACTTTTCTATTTTGTTTTTTAGTTATCACATTATTTTAAGTGATACAATCGCTACTGCTGAGTTACATGGATCATATATATTCATTCGACTTTACGAAACTTTCTCGTTTCGCTTCACTTTAGTAGCAAAAGTATTTTACAAAATAAGATGGGTAGTTTTGATAAATAATAACTTTAAATCAGAGTTAAAAAGCACGTTTTGTTTTTTTTTAAGTAAGTTGGTCTTTAGATTCTCCATTTCCTTAGTGAATGAAGTTCAAGAAGTTTGTTTTATAAAGACTTTCTTAATAATAAAAGCGTGCTTTCTAATTTCAATTTTAGATTATTATTTGATGCATTTTGAAATAATTATCTTATTTTCGACTAACAATAAATTGAAACAAACTCTTAACTATATCACTCAGCGTGATAAAATAATATCATGAGCATTTATTATAAATTCACACACATATACATATTGTTGTCATCCAATTATATTTTTTAAAAATGATTCGAAATACCCTTTAAGTATGAATTAATAGCTTCATTAAATCAATTTTTCCAAATACACTTTGAAAATTCTTGAAACCGAGATAGTTGAATCCCAAATGTTAAATATGAAAAAAGAAAATATCAACAAGAAATACATACATCCAAGACTGCTTTTAAGACAGTTTTTGAATTTAGTATTTGATGCATGCATAGTGTTACTACCAAAAAAAAAAAAAGTTTACACGTATCATGAATTAATAGTTTATAAAGTTTAAAACACTTTAGTATTATTTAAAACTCAGCTAAACCTAAAATTGAAGAAAAATCTACGTTCCCTTTGAGTGTAAATATTTGAAGATTCGAATTTAAATATCTTGAATAAACAGAGATGTCGTCTAAAGAGTACTAAATAAATAAATAGTATAGTATAGTGATTAATTAATTAAACGTAAAAGCTAAATCACATATTATATCTTGCGTATCGTCATTTCCCCCCTCTTCAAAAAATGATCCCGTTTTAGTCCCCCCTTGACAGCCGTCCGATAATTCGCAAAAGGAGCCTCCGCCGTCCGATCGGAAAAAGTCGGCCGGCGCAAGCACGTCCCGTAGTCGCCTTTGACTAACGACATCAACATAATAAAAAGGCAAATAAAAGACAACCGTCGTCGTCGTCACCATCCTCTTCTTCTTCTGCCGCGATCCTTTTCTTAATTCCAATTTAATCCCTAACTAACCCTAATTAATCACAGAGGGGCGAGGCAGGAGCGGAGGTCCGAATTGTCGCGATCTCTTGTGGGGGGGGGGGGGTGGGGGGAGGAGATCTCTGGGATTGTTTTGTATTGGATTGGATTGTGTGAGGAGGGGTTTTCTTTTCGTGATCTTACTTTTTTCTCGTTTGAGGGGTGGTAGAGGATTGGCTTGGATTGGTTGAGAGGGTTTGAGAATCGGGAGAGATGGTAAACTTGTTGGTGGAGAGAGCGACGAGCGACATGCTCATAGGCCCAGATTGGGCCTTGAACATCGAGATCTGTGATATCCTCAATCATGATCCCGGGTAAACTTCCGGATTCTCTTTTTGACCCCCCTGTTGTCTTCGTTTTTCCTCCCACCTTTTTTTTGGGGGGTTTCCGCTTTGGATCTCTGTTTTGTGTTTGTTGCGCGGTGAATGGTTTGTAACTCGAGTCGTGAAGTTTAGGGTTTTTATTATTGATTATTGGGTTTGGGGGCTAATGGGGGTTGTCGAGATTAGGGAGAGGCTGGACGCTATTTCGGCGGATAATTTTTAGGATGCTTGTGCGTTTGTTTCGGAGGTTGCTTAGGAACTTGTTACTCTTGACTTGATTAATTGATTGCGAGGTTGGGGGAATTGGACTGGAGAAGGGGGAGGAGGATATTAGATTGCAGTTACCAAAGAATTAAAAAGTTAAATGTAGGCAAGAATGGGAAATGTTACATTGTTAATGTGTAGACCAAGACGAACCCGCCCGAATTAGAAAGTTAAATGTAGGCGAGAATGGGAATTGTAACATTGTTAATGTGTAGGCCAAGACGAACCCGCCCTTTAGACACCTCCATGGATGTCGGTGGAGTGAGTACGTTATCATCGGCATTTGTGGTTGATGAAGACGGCTGTTCCTTTCTAAAATATTTTTTCTTCATGCCTTCAGACGGTGATGTTAGACAGCTTGACTGTGAATATGATTCATCAACTGTTGCTTGCACATTTGACGATAGTGTAGTGAATGCCAAAGGGGGAAATTGTATTACTTGAATTAATTTTGCTGTATCCCGTGTCCCAGTTCTTTTGTTATAATCTCAGTTTAAAAATCTTGGCATTAAGCTCTCGGAAACGAACTTCTGTTCCTTGATGTTTTGGCTTATTTAAATAGCCTTTGGCCCTTGGCGGATATCAACTATGATTTGCTTCACTAATATTTGGTCCTAGTGATGGTTGCTTTTTCTAATCACTGGATTTTCCATTGTGATTAAGTGATGAGCGGATGCTTCACTCTGAAGCTGCAATATGCAGGAAAGGCATTATATAAATTTAATATAAGGGTGCTGAATGTCCTCTGCCTTGCTTTTTAATCAATATCCCCCTATGGTTTAGTGCTCTGCCAACTTCAATTTTTCTGAACTGTAATTGGAATATCCATTGTGATGATATCAGGCAGGCCAAGGATGTCGTCAAAGGTATCAAAAAGAGAATTGGAAGTAAGATTCCCAAGGTCCAGTTGCTGGCATTAACTGTGAGTGAACCAATTCCTGAATTTTCACTTGCTCTGTGATTTCATACTATTTATTGCAGTTGCAAATGCATGTAACTGGTTACACAAGTGGGTTGTTCTTTAAATTTGATGGTACACTCTTTTCTTCAGTATGTGAAATACGAGGTAGTTTCACATGTTAAGATATCATGCATCAGAATGTTGAGTGCTATGAATGATTTGTGGGCTTTACCTCCACCTCTAAAGGCATTGCTGTGAGAGGGTATATTTTTGTTGTCTAGCCTCGTAGTCATCCTTGGGAAGCGGCAGAATACTCAAGGTTCTGGGTGATAAATGAAGGGGTGGATTGCTTTTTTTCTCCTGTCTTGAGTAGGAATCCTCTGGAACTACTGGGCGTGCACAAGATTTAGTCACAGAGGAAGGCGGCCGTGCATTTAGTAAACACAAACATTTGAAAGATGCAGATTATGTTCACCATTCAGAGTCTGTGCGAAGCTAATAGGTTTTAGAATGTCATTTGAAGCTTTAGATTGAGAAACACTGCCTATCTATTTGTTCATGTCCTAGACTTTTTTTTCCATGATTTGATGTGGAAATTTTTTATTAGGAATTTAATCTGATTCTACAGTTGTGTAATACATATTCTAGAAGTTGTATCTATTTGGTAGGGCTATGCTGGCCATTTGTCAGAAGAACCACAGTCAGAAGCTGGCCCTTATAATACTCTTATAATAACTGTAACAGCATGAGTGGTTGTTTACTCGGTTCTACTGTCATGTAAATTTGTTAATCTCTAATTGCGCTTGTTCTGCCGGTAATTGCAGTTATTGGAGACAATAGTGAAGAATTGTGGAGATATTGTCCATATGCATGTCGCTGAGAGGGACATTCTTCATGATATGGTGAAGATAGTGAAAAAGAAGGTACCTCTTGCTTAAAAGTTTTATATTGAATTACCTGGTTACCTGTATTCTATCCTCATCTTTTGTTCTGGATGTAGCCTGACTTCCATGTCAAAGAGAAGATATTAACTTTAATTGATATTTGGCAAGAAGCTTTTGGAGGCCCGAGGGCTAGATATCCACAGTATTATGCAGCCTACCAAGAGTTGTTGGTATGTCTTGCCCGGGAAACTGATTTGTCATGCATAACCATTCCGTCGTCATTTATTATTATTATTATTATTATTATTATTATTATTATTTTGTCTTTTGCTGTCTCACCATAATCTGTCTTTTCAGCGAGCTGGAACAGTGTTTCCTCAGAGAGCAGAGGGCTCCGCGCCTGTATTCACTCCTCCACAAACACAACCTCTATCATCATATACACAAAACGTTCGAAATTCGGATTTCCGACCAGAGGCAGCTGAAACATCGTCAGAATCTGAGTATCCAACTTTAAGGTACCTTTTGCTTCCTGTCTTTGTGCACATATAATGGTTCATTTCATTTTACCATGTTTTTGGTTTTTTGAGAGACTATATATAGATTTTTGATAACTTGTTCTGTAAATAAGCGGTACTATGATCCAAAAGGTTCTTGTTTAGCCTGTCGGGTTGTATTGATAATTCTCCAGTGATCCTTTCATTATATCAGGAGAGAATAACTCTGGTCATTCATATGCACAACATGAACGCCAAACTTAGGCTATTTCAGTTTTTCTTTACACGGACCTTTTTATTTTAAAAAAAGTATTTGGTAATGTACTCGCAAATAACAATCTGGTCAGAAAGAAACAATGTTTATTAAAATGCAAGGTATAAGAAGCAGAAATTTGTTTCGGTGACTGGCGAGAGCTTCATTCTTCCATCTAAATGCGGTTTCAAATGGTGCTTAGTTTAATTCTCCTTGTGGGAAATGTGTCCTGCACTCATCCACAGTACACTCCTCGTCCACATGGTGCAGTTTGAATGAAAAGGTCATTTGGCACAAGCAAAGAATGAGGGGATGTGGAGTGTACTGAGCGCATAGGCAAAACTCTTTGAATTTGTTTTATTCTCAGGTTCTTAATCTTCTTCAAAGAGCGAGTGTGTATATTATATTGTTCATTTATTCCTTTTTTTTCTCAAGCTTGACAGAAATTCAAAATGCTCGTGGTATCATGGATGTTCTCTCTGAGATGCTGAATGCAATTGACCCTGGAAACAAAGAGGTAACTTCGTTCTCATATATTTCTTTGAATTGGATGAGGATTGAATGCTGCATGCTTACCATGTATTGCAGTTGACATGTTTTGGAGACTCTCTTTTTGTCTTCTATCATTTTTGACATTGTCAGTGCTCTCTAGTTCTGGTATTTAGAAAGTTCCAGTTTCCTTTTTCAGGGGCTTAGGCAGGAGGTCATCGTGGACTTGGTGGACCAATGTCGTACTTACAAGCAAAGGGTGGTTCATTTGGTTAATTCCACATCGTATGGTCCCTTAGTTCCTTTTAGCTTCTTATTGTTGAAGAATTGAATTCTTTGACTGTATTTATTTCTATTTAGGAAATCCGACTGTCATCTTTATGATATTATATGAATACATGAAATTCCTATTGTTATGATGCTTTCAGGGATGAGTCACTGCTTCGCCAGGGGTTATCTTTAAATGACGATTTGCAGCGTGTGCTGGCGAAACATGAAGCTATTTCCTCGGGAAACTCTGTTCCTGTGGAGAAAAATAAGGACAGGCCTTCTATCACGAGCACAAATAAGGATGCCAATGGCCTTCTGGTTGATGTTGGAGACAGTGGTAAGCAGCCCAAAGAAAGGTAATCAATATTTCAGAGTGGTTTATCCGGTATATTTTTCTTGGATTCAATTTTTGTGGGTTTGCTATCCTTTTCTAGTTATCTTTTTATATTTTCTATGAGCTTCCAATTTCTTGAACCCATTGATATAATGAGCTTGAATGTGATTTTTTATTACTGCATTCCCATGTCCATGGAGTTTAAAAATTGTGCCCGTTGAGGTAAGGTCAAAAATTGGATTTGAGACATGATATGTCTATATTCCCACTATACTGCACAAGGCGAAGAACCTTCTTTGGACTGGTTCCTTTGTACAAAAGCTATTGCAAACCCCCAAAAGGGCCACTTGTCACACTATTACAGTCCATGCTATGGTATTGAAAAAGTACAAGTTTCATCATCTCTCATCTCAAAACCTTATGAACTACAGAAAAGATTGCTTAAATTAATGCTATAAATGTTAGCTTTGATGTTCTTTTTGTATTAGAGCTTTTTCTATACTGCAACTGATTGTTGCTTATTTGATATTCTGACTGATTTAGCTTCTAAATTTGGTAGAATCTTAATGTTTCCTTACCCTAGGATGATAGTGATTCTATAGATACTGCAAGAGGCCAATTGGCAGTGGTAGAGAGGAATTGGCATGTCTATACGTTACTTGCTCTACTGGCCCTTGCGCTGATGTTGAACACCTTGAACATGGTAGACCAGAGGACTGATGTGGAAGTCCTTTAGCATTCAAGCGAAATATTGTTCGAAACCTTTCTAGATTTGCCAAATGAATGGACTATTTTGACAGATACAGACATTACAAAGGAGATGGAGTTTATTTCATTCATCTGGCAATAGTGGAATACTCTGAATTTCTGATTCTCTGATATCCTTGGTGTAATTGCTATCCTTCTGGTGCAGATCTTCATCAAGTGCAGCCTCAACCTCCCAAACGTTGAATCAGTTGTTACTTCCTGCTCCTCCTTCCTCCAGCGGTCCATCTCCACCTGCAAAGATGGATCCTAAAATAGACCTTCTCAGTGGGGATGATTACAGTTCTCCGAAGGCAGAACCTTCACTAGCTCTGGTCCCCGTCGGAGGGCCCCAGACGGCCACTGCACAGTCTCAGCAGAATGCCCTCGTCCTTTTTGATATGTTCTCAGATGGTAATAACCAGCTGAATCCCGTAAACACCCAGAATGGCAGTCCAATGGTCAAAAGCAACAACCCTTCTACTCCCCAGTTTCAACAGCAGCCAAGCTTGCAACCACCTCAGTTTGGAGTTTACACCAATGGAAATTCTCCGGCCGCAGGATTTACCCAGCCCGATGGATCATTCTATGCTCAAGGTCCCAGTTCAGTCTGGAACGGGCAGATTGCCCAGCAGCCGCAACAGCCTTCTTCACCTGGCTTTGGTATATCTCTAAGTAACCACTGCACCGATGAATCCAGCTCACCCTCTTTTTATGCATCCTTCGTTATTTGAAGGGTGCTTCGGTTTTGTGGGATGTTTATACATTGACGTGTCTAAGTTGCCTGCTTGGAATTTGCTCTCCGAATTCTTTGCAATATTTGCAAACTAAAAATTGGCTGGATGTGCAGGTGCTCAAACTGGTAGTTCGCTTCCGCCGCCTCCTTGGGAAGCTCCAGCACCAGAAAGCAGCCAAGGACCAGGCAGTCCATATGCCCTGCCATCGCAACTTCCTCCGGTAGCAGTAACTACACAGCAGCCGGCCCCAACTGGTATGCTCCCCCAGTCTCCTTACGGAATGGGCAACGAACAAGCCCCGGGGATGTACATGCCACAGGTGATGAACGGTCAGTACATGCAACCGAACCAGATGATGGGAATGAACCCGCAAGCCATGCAAGGGGGGCCTTTCATGGGCGGGATGGTGCCTCAGCATATGCAGGCGGGAGCGATGGGCTACATGTATCCCCAACAGATGTACGGAGGACAAATGTCGGCAGCGGCAGCCTACGGGTATGGTCCTCAGGGAATACAATACGTGGACCAACGGATGTACGGCATGTCGGTTAGAAACGACGGCCCAGTGAGTAACAACTCCAAGTCAACGCCCTCGTACACTCCACCAATGAAGCCTTCGAAGCCGGAGGACAAGTTGTTCGGGGATCTCCTCGACATGGCGAAAGTGAAGAAGTCCGGACTGGACCATGCCGGCGGCGTGTAGTGAGAACTCAGGTTTGGTCGCATTTTGTTGCTATTTCTTCTTCCATCGGGATTTGGTTTAAATTGGCTCAGCTCTCCCCTCATTATATTACGTATAAATTGTGAAGATATGGGTTCCTCCCCTTTTTCCTCCGCTTTAATATTTTGCAATCTTTGGGTTTGGCAATTTGGATATCGTGTAAATTCCCCCCTCCCCTTTTGTAAAGATAAAACGAGAGAGTCCGTCAAATCTCCTGGCTTTAATTACTTACTACTCACTGTTGTGTTTTACGATGACTTTTCTAGGTTTTAGTACATTTTGTATTTCACATCGAGCGTAACATTTTTTTAACGGAAGACTATTCTGTCTTATATGGTGTATCAGCTGGAAACCGAGAACAAGCCGCCACAAGTATGGCGAACATTGCGCATCCAGCCGCGTGAGCTCCCTCCCAGTTCCGAGTTGAACAAGATCGTGTGAACAGGTCGTTTGTTTCTTGTTTCATAACCGCGTAAAGCACGAGGACACTTAGTTGTTGATCCCGTCGGTTCTGCTGAGCCATTAGTGTCCAGGACAAACTGGAGTCCCCTCACTAGGAGATTATATTAACCATGTAGCCTTTTTTCCAAGTCCTGCTGCACATTCTCCCCAAGAAAACTATCGACAGAGTAATGGGCAGATTAGGGAAAACTCCCAGCACCTCTACCACCCCGGCCACCGAGCTTGACCAACCCGACCATCTGCCTCAGGCACCCCCTCCAACGACTGCTTCCGATGTTGTTACATCGTGCGATCCACCGGGAAACAATCCTTCGGATAGTGTCAGCCCCATCGAGGTGCCCCCAGAGCGTAACAATCAAGAGCAGCTGCCGTTGCCGCCCCTTCAGCACCCGGAAGAAAAGGATCGCACATCGGAGATAGTTGAAGTGGTCGAATTCCCTCCGCGAACCTCGATAACTGTAGAAGCTCGTCTGCCTCTGGACCCTGACAAGCAGATGGTGGTCTACGTACCACCCGGTGACAACATGATACCTCCAACGGGCGGCAGGCCGTTGAATGGGCAAGAAGAGGTCGTGATGTTCCCGCCGCAGAAACCGGCTAATCCTGTCCATGTCCAGCCCAATGTAATAATACCTGGTGAGAGTGTTCTGAATGCCGCGAATGCAGGAAATCAGCAGCAGAAGCAGCCGCCGCAAAATCAGAAAGCTGGCACGATGCCGCCGGTGATCCTGGTGCCGTTCATCGGAGTTCCTTGGCACAGTGGACTGTTCGACTGTTGCCAACAGCCGACAAATGGTATGGAATACACTTCCGATCTCATAAATCAGTGTCAACTATAAGGTTTGTTCCAATTTGCAAAAATATTTCGCTATGACATGTAATTTCAAAATTTGTCGAATAATGCCCAGAAATCGGAGTTAGAAATATCGATATGCTCTTTAAGAAAGTCGTACCGACGGAAGTGAAAATCGGAGTTACCAAATCCGGCTTCTGCATAGAATTAATTAGTATTTCTAATTTTGATATTCGAAGAAACTTAAAATTAAGTATTTTATTTTACGAAATATTTTTGCAAATGTTAAATTGTAGCAAACTATGACAATTGGTCGATATATTTGGGGAACTAAATTAGTCACATATAATTTTGATAATGATATGATTATAAAATCAGATGAAACCGACGTAATATAATATTATTATTTTTGGTTTGATGCGGTTGGAATATAAGTTACAGAAACTAAGAACTTTCTTGTCTTTTAACTTCCAGACCTCTCCGGAATTAACTATATATTTATACAAATTATTATTTTGACTAATTCTACCAATTGTGGAAAATTCAAATTATTGAATAAATAAAAGACTTGTATGCGTGGTTGACGCAAATGTTGGGTGTACGGTTGCATTGCTGACAATGATCGGCTGAAAATAACTGGAGCAATTTAACTTCTAATCAATCAAAGAGGAAGAGTAGTTCGTTAAATTTTGATTCTTGATGCAGCTATCATAACAATGATCGCGCCCTGCGTAACTTTCGGCCAGATCACGGAGATTTTGGATAATGGCAGCACCAGTGAGTTCTCGAGGCCTCCCCCCTTCGTCTATAGTCTCATCGGATGTCCATGATGTACACCGTTTATGTTGATCTTGCCCGGCCGTTTTGCAGGTTGCTTGACGGGAACGTTCCTCTACATATTCCTCTTCCTGGTGCTATGCCACTGGAACATTGGTGTAAGCTACAGGCGGCGCATGAGGAACGCCTTCCAGATCGCCGAGACGCCAGTCACCGACAGGATCGCCCACGTCATGTTCCCTTGCTGCGCCCTCTGCCAGGAGTTCCGGGAGCTCCAGTACCGTGGACTAGACCCTTTCCTAGGTCGCCTCCTATCTCTTTCCCCTTTGTTTAATATTTTCTCCTAATTTCAGCTTAGGACTCATCGGATCGATCCGCATTCCTGAAGGTTACAAGGGCGTGATTGCTGGGATCTTGCACGGGCAGAACCAGCCGAATGTTCCTCCCCCGAACCAGTCCATGACGAGGGGTTAGAAAAACTCGCAGCTGCAATCGAGTATCCTATGTCGAAAAACTAGTTTCGCTTCTGGAAAAATGCTTGTGCTACCCAACTTTGATCAGCAAAATGCAAATAAGATCCCGTGCAATGTTCTGGGGAAGTGCAAATACTCAACTTCCTCTATGATGGGATGGATGTCTCCTGCCGGCAAGGACCGGAGTTCGAACGATCCTTTGAGATAGATAGCAAAGGTTTAAACACGAATCTGGGTCGAAAGTGTTCTTCTATCCCGCGTGACAACTAATGGTCGTGAGTATTATTTATCTTAGGATTACTCAAAATCCCGAAGAATCTCCGCATAATTGACCCCTGAACCAGAACTTGGACTCGCTTATATAATGTATGCTACTCGAGATCAAACATCGAAAATTGACCTGATTGGATGGAAGGCGCCTGGAAGTGGAACGAGATACATTTCCGGCCGCAGAAACAGGACATACTGTGAAAGAAAGAGAGAGGATGACCTCGCGTTAGTAAATGAAAATCACTGTAGCTTAGCTATTCCACTGAATTGTTAGAAAGAAAGGACATACGAGTTTGTGTCGAACAACACTTGTGCGGTTCCACTTGCATGGTAATTAAAATCACTGTAGCTTAGCTATTCCTCTGAATTGTTTGTCCATTGGAGTTTATGAGTATTCATCTCATGGTTGCAGGTAAGAACAATCCGACAATGGATTGGCCAACCAGAATGAAAATCGCTATAGGATCTGCTAAAAGACTATCTTATCTGCATGAGGACTGTGAGTTCGAGCAGGCATAGTTTTCAGCTATGAATCTGATGTTCGATTAGCATTCCTGAATCTGACAAGGCAACTGAACACTGTTAACCTTGGTTTTGATGATGGACTTGAGAAGATATATTACAAATTCATAGTAATGTGTTGCTGTAACACTTCGCTGATCTTTGGTAAAGAGCTTGAGCAAAGTGTTACTGATCCTGAGCTATACGTTGCTATATTATAGTAAGTCATTACTGTTTGCTACGCTTGCTCACTGGAAATTTGAAAATAATATTTCCTTTTACAATATATTTCGGATTATATCGAAATATATTTAAATCAAATATTGAGATGTCTAAATATATTGGATTAATTAAGGATTTTTCAAATCCTTTTATTAGGCAACTCAAAATCAAAATGTCGTCTTTCTAATTAAAGATTTGGAAAAATATAAAGGAAGTTACCGTTTGAGAACTTTCTTTCTCCGTTCTGTGACCATTGAGCAAGTATCAGCTCAGATTGGTCTGATCCGCTGATATTGTGAAAACCAATCAATTGGAATCGTCCTAATGAACCTGGACACCTCCTACGAAGTTTTTCCATAAAAATGAGACAAGGCATTCAGATATTATTCACACATGTGCGTAAGAAATGCGTTGTTGTACCACTCAAGAAGTGTGTTGCTACGCTTGAGAAGTGTGTTGCTACACTACAGCGAAGCTGTACTGCAATACTGCGCTACAATTAGCAAAACGAAGGAATAATGATTATTCCAACCTGTTTATTGTAATTTTATCATATTTAATTACATTATCTGATTCAGAGAATCACGTGTGAGGATCAGATAGCGATATTTGAGAAAGATTATATAACAATATGTTATTTCCTAGCTTATGTCTACGGTCAATAAGGAATGTTAATATTCCTGATTCATCCTTGCTAACGATTGAAATAATGTTAAGATATCATTCTCATGGTGATTGAATCAAATCACACGAATTAAGAAAGTTGATAAAGATTCATTTCCTTCTTGGTCATTGTGACCGTTGAGCATCTATTCGCTGAACCTGGCCACAGCTTACTGGAGTCGGATATTTGGGAAACAAAATATCTATTTCGTTCCCTATTAAAAACAGACGACCTCTAAACACAATAAAACGAATTATGTCAGGTCTGAGTGGTTGTCTAAAGCCTGAGTGATCTGAATGAAGCTTTGAGGATCGGCGGAGAGCGGAAGGTGCTAAGTGATCGCCTGGTTCTTATCTCTTGCAATCAGCGTGTGAGAGTATCAAGGACTGAGTGCAACCGTGATCGTCGTAAGAGGGACTAGGTCTCCTCGGTGCGTTCAACGAGCAGCTGGCAAATCGTCTGAGGGAAGCTAAGTGAATGCCTGTGCTGAACGCAGTAACCAGTTGTTAACCCATCGGCAAGAAACCGTTCTTGTTGTGTCTTTTCGCAGGAAAGTCTCGAATCGATGGAGATTGAGCAATTAGACAAGAACTTGTGGGTGCGTGCTAGAAGTCTCGTGCCTACAGGGTAGAGTAGGAGTTGGGAACGCCGCCAGAGTGGAAAGAGGTTCTCCCAAGCACAGGGACCAATTCCTGTTTCGTTTAGTCAGGTTCTGCTGTGTGAGGAACCAATTCCGGTTTCATTTTTCTTTTCTGTTCTAAGTGATCATCTTTGTGGTTGTCTCTTGAGTACTTACAGGCTCATCTTGAAAAGAGACAGAAACTGTGTGGAAATCCTCTGCTGAGCTATTAAGTGCTGAAGGTTTCCTCTGCTGTGAATCAGAAACGGACTACTCTTAGAGAAGTCGTTCTTCACTGTAAGGAATCATTTGTAAGGATTTATACTCTAACACAACGTTGTCTTTGTGCTTTGATAGACAGGCTTATGCCTAAGCGACAACATGCTGTGTGGAAATCCTTTAAGCAATCAACTGCTGAATATGAGCATCATTCTGCTGGAAACGAGAAGACGTCCACTATGTGAGGAGCTGATCGTTGCCCAGAAGTGATATACTTTTATAAAGGATTCTAAATCTCACTTGTTGAGATACCGAAAGCCTAGTGCAAGGGCTTTTTGCACCTATTATTTTAATGATGGAATCACCTTGTTGGTGGCAAGTGGATGTAGGTCGATTAAGGCAGAACCACTATAGACTATTGTGTCCCTTATGATCGTGTAAAAACTCGTACGAAAACATACTCGAACAAATCGTAACGATTACAGCGAAGCTGATCTCATTATGAGAAATGCTCCACGGTGAAACAGTACGCTTCCGCTTACATTGAGAAGGGCGAAAAAAGTGAAAATACTAATTCACCCCCTCTTAGTGTACATAAACGATCCAACAATTGGTATCAGTGCGGGTTTGCTAGAAAGCTTTCTGTGTGATTGCTAGTACAGAACTCTGTTGCTGTACCTAAGGATCATAATAACGTAGTGTTGAAAGTTTTATATTAAGCAAAGTCAGGTGCTACTGAGTTACAAAAACTCATAACTGAGCAAGATGTCGATGCTCTTAACTGATGGTCATTCAACCGAACGTCCACCGCTCTTTGCAGGACAAACTTCTTATTTAAAAATGAGAATTGAGTTGTTCATAGGAGCAAAAGAAGCCGATTACTGGCATATTATAATGGAAGGAGATCTTACGGTTCCTCCACCTAATCCCAGCGATACTCGGCATGAATTCAAAAGAAAGAGAATCATTTCTCTCAACACTAAAGCAAGGCACTACTTAGTGTGCTCTCTTGCTGGAAATGAATTTAATCGCGTCTCACCTTGTAAGACTACGAAAGAAATGTGGGATAGACTTGCTTTGATCTATGATGGAACAGAACAAGTCAAATAATCCAAAGTGAATGCATTGCTAACTCAATACGAAGCATTTAAAATGAAAAAAGATGAGTCAATAAATCAAATGCTTGATAGACTCACCGAAATCACTAATGCCATGGAATCTCTTGGCAAAACCATTTCTAATTCCGAGTTGGTTAGAAACATTCTTTGCTCTTTGCCCAAATCTTGAGAAGCCGAGAAAACGACAATTGAAGAAGCAAAGGACTTGACGAACTTAAGTCTTCAACAGCTATTTGGTTCTCTTGTCGCTTATGAGAATAAAACAAGTTCGCTGAGGAAAAGAAATCGAATACTATTGTATTTAAAGGGAGTGTTGAAATCTCCAATGAATCAGAGGATGAATCTTCATCTGATTCTGAGGATGAAATCTCCTTAATGGCTAGGAAATTCAAGAAGTATCTTCGCAAAACTCGTTTCAAGGGTAAGCGAGATGCTAAAAGGAAAAGCACAAAACCACACCCAAGTAAGGTGATGTGTGCTATGAGTGCAACAAACCTGGTCATATGCGACCAGAGTGCCCACTATTAAATGAGAAGTGCAAACCTTCCAAATATAAGAAAAATGCCATGATGGCATCTTGGAGTGATAGTGATGAGGAATTAGATCAGGTTCTATTGTGTGAGGAATCAATCCCTGTTTCGTTTTTCTTTTGTGATCTAAGTGGTTATCTTTGTGGTTGTCTCTCGAGTATTTACAGGCTCATCTTGAGAAGAGACAGATCTGTGTGGAAATCCTCTCCTGAGCTATTTAGTGCTGAAGCATGCCTTTGCTGTGAAACAGAAACGGGCTGCTCTCAGAGAGACGTTCTTCACTGTTAGGAATCATTTGTGAGGATTTATTCTTTAACACAATGTTGTCTTTGTGCTTTAATAGATAGGCTTACGCCTAAGCGACAATGTGTTGTGTGGAAATCCTTTGAGCAATCAACTGTTGAGCGTGAGGATCATTATGCTGGAACGAGAAGACGTCCACTGTGTGAGGAGCTGATCGTTGCCCAAGAGTGATATCCTTTTGTAAAGGATTCTAAATCTCACTTATTGAGAATCCGAACGCCTAGTGCAAGGGCTCTTTTCACCCATTATATTATATAGTGGAATTACCTCTACGGTGGAAAGTGGGCGTAGGTCGCTTAAGGCCGAACCATTATAAACTATTGTGTCCCTTATGATCGTGTAAAAACTCGTACGAAAACATACTCGAACAAATCGTAACGATTACAGCGAAGCTGATCTCATTATGAGAAATGCTCCACGGTGAAACAGTACGCTTCCGCTTACATTGAGAAAGGGTGAAAAAGTGATAATCACTAATTCACCCACTCTTAGTGTACATAAACGATCCAACAAACACGCAGGCCATCCTAAGATCATTCGTCGTGACAGCAAGGCTGCCAACATACTTCTGGACTTGGAGTTTGAGGTGAAGGTATTACCGCTGATATTGGCTTGATCTTCTTGCCTGGAATTCGCGCTCGACGAGGTCGCTCTTCCTTACAGGTTGCAGACTTTGGACTAGCAAGGTTCATCTCTTACGCAGACACTCATATCTCGGCTCGATTCATGGGTACCTTTGGGTGAAACAAGACATTTAAGCTTGTTATCAGCTGTGATTAATAATGCTACTTCGCAGGTACCTGGCACCAGAATATGCATCTGCTGGGAAACTCAACGAGAAATCCGACGTTTGCTCATTAGGGGTGGTATTGTTGGAGCTGATTACTGGAAACAGGCCAGTAGACAGAACGAACTCTGGAACAATGGCAGTTTCGTCAAAGACACAGAACCAAAAACCGGGAACAAGATCTATCTTAATCACTGACAATCTTCATGGAGATCCAAAAAAGTTTTTAACCTTTTGCGATTGCCGATCCTTCTTGGGTTTAAAAAAAGTTGTAAAATTTTTCTCGCTGTTCATCTTTTACTTCTGGTGGTTATGACTTTATGATATGGGGATATTAGTTTTAGCATTACTAATAAAATTATCTTAACTTATATGTTATTACCGGACCAAAGCCTCCTCTTTTTTAGCTAGCAAATTATTTCGTCTAATAAGACATTAATTTTTTAGATTTTTAATTTTATAAATTTAAACTATTTCTAAGGTCGATTTATCAAACTATTCAACTATTATTAACAAAGAAAGGCTCCTCCCCCTTTGTTCCGCCTGTTCCTGGTGCCTTTTCTGTCTCTCCTGTAAATTAGCGGAACTGACGCAAGTTGACAGCTGCGGATGAGTTTGTCAAAAACAAAACAGGGGGGGATAAGATCCGAAGCCTGTTCCCCCTCGCACTCCCTTCCATCTCACATCGACCAAGAGACAGAAAGAAAGAGAGGGAGGGGGTAGAGAGAGACTCCCTTCACGAGTGCTTGGGGATCTCCATTTGTGTTGTATCTCGGGTTGCGTTATTTATTATATATATGGTTGGGAGGGTAAATCTGTGTCGTGTACTGCTTGTTTTGGGGTTGATCTGTTTGCTGAGCTTGAGGGCTCTGCAGGGTTTCCTGTTTTTTGGTGGGAGAGCTGCCAAGTTTGGATTTTTCTTGGTTATTTGTTTGTGGGTTTGCTGAGATCTGCTTTTTGGGGAGTTGGGGAATGTCCTTGGTATATGCTCGGAAGTGAAATTGCTGGCGATTAGATGGCATTGTTGAAGCAGCCCCTCGTCTGTTTTTAAGGAGTTGGGTGTTTAGCTGGATGATTTTCTTGTGGATGTGATAGCTAAAAGGAGGGATTTGGTATCCAGTGGATGTGTGATGTTCTGGGTATTGCAGGAATCGGGTAGTTGACTTCTGGGATTCCCACATTGAGGTCATTTCAGTCGTTCACTGTGTTGCTGGATCTCTTAAGGGTGTTCTGTCCTGCATTCAGTTTGATTCTGACTAGAACAGGCGGAAACAGCGGCATTCCCTTGAGAGGAGATAGCTGCTTTGTGTCTGGATTTTCTTGAGGAATAGTTTCTGAATAGAGGCCATGTTCTAGCTTTCGGATCTACCCTAAGTGATTTTTTATGGCATCTATTAGAAGGACTTTATCCCTAGTTGCTCGACCTGTATCATCAGTCAATGGAGAAGCATGTGGAGTTGCTTCTCCTTTGTCCCGGTCCTCCGCAACTCCAACTAATCAAGTCTCCTCTGGGGGAGCCATTTCCCCGCTGATGAGTTTATTGGATTCTCTGGCTCTGATGGTCGGTCTTTCTCCGCAGCGGTCGTCTAGGCCTTTTGAGCGGTCAAAGCCAAAAGGTCAGAATTGGAGAAAGGCAATACTACATTTATTCATTTTCTTTACTCTCGGCATGTTCATCGGTGTTAGTCAATTTGCCTCGATGAGTGGACCAACAAGTTCAATTCAGAACCATGAAGGTTTATCGGTTGAGATGATAGCTGCAGATATCAGCCATTATCAGTCGACTGATGCTAAATTGGCACCACATTCGGAGGAGCTTGAGCTAGGCAGGTTCACTGCACCAGTTTATACGGTAAACAGCCCTATCGTTGAACATGGAGAGAAGAACGGTGGTAAGCTTCTAATTGTTGCGACTCCGACACAAACTGAAGCATTACAGGCATACTATCTCAATCGTCTAGCGAACACGTTGAAGTTAGTATCTCCCCCTTTATTGTGGATAGTCGTGGAGATGACTTCTCAGTCACCTGAAACAGCAAATATTCTGAGGAAGACGGGCTTAACATATCGTCATCTTGTCTGCAGCAAAAACCTCTCCGACATTGTTGACAGGAAAATTCACCAGAGAAATGTTGCTGTGGCCCATATTGAAACTCACCATCTTGATGGAATCCTTTATTTTGCTGATCAGAATGGCGTCTATTTGGTTAATATGTTTGAACAGATGAGGCAAATAAGGTACGGATTTCAATACATGAATACCATTAAATGGTGAACTAGATTTTGCAAATGGCTTGGTGTTAAGAATGTTAACGGGTCATCGACTCTAGAAATATATGTTATGGAATCAAGTTGTTTGTATCATTGATGATAAAAGTGTCAACCAATAGGATTTGTGTTGACATCTTTGGCAGATGTCGAAGTATTTTGTATACACCATCATTCTTCATATGTCATAATTGAATAACTTAATCCGTTTGCATTTTTTCCAAAAAGAGACATGATTAATCAGTTGAGGGATTTCACTTTCATCTAAATTTCCAGACTGTGTGGCTTGAAGGAAACTGCGCAACTAATGATGCGAGTTGCTTTTCTTGGACTCCAAATTGTTACCACTCAAGTAAAACAACTATTGTCTCATTTTTTTGTGCAGACGGTTTGGAACCTGGATGACAGCTGCAATAACGGCCGATAAAGGGAGTGTGTTGCTTGAGGGAGCCATCTGTAACGGGACCAATGTTATGGGATGGCATACATATGACAAGAGAAGAGGATCGAGAAGATTTTATGCCGATTTAGTTGGCATTGCCTTAAACAGCACCATGATCTGGGATCTAAAGAGATGGCATCGGCCTACCCTTGAACCCATCAGGCAAATTGATGCATTGAAAGACGGAAAATCAGTTAGTCACTCAATATATCTCTTCCGTTGCAGTCAATCCATCTATTAACGAGTTGCTAAATTGTTTGTTTCTTTTTTGTTTTTGGTAGAAATTGGTTTCTTTTTAATCTCAACCTAGTTTGGATCGTCTTACGATAACTTTGCACATGCACGCAGGCTAGCTCATTCATCGAGCAAATAATGGAAGACGAAAGCCAGATGGAATGCTCTACGGAATACTGTTCCAGCATCACTGCCTGGCACTCGTATGCTGACATGTCGAGTTCTTCCTATCCAAGGGGTTGGACGATGAAGCAGAATCTTGACGTCGTCGTCTCCCTTTCATAGCAATGCTATTACTAAGTAACCAGGACGCAATCATCGGTCGACAGTGGACTATCTCCGCTGCTTTGCTACACCCCTCGTCCAGTTCACTTTGATAAAGCAGAACCGGTCATTACGGTGTCGCAGTGATATTCCAGTCTGATGGATCGAGCATGGTCAAAAAGACAGGAGCTTGTGATGTATTCATTACCACATGATTAAGAAGGCATGTCCCTCGGCGAATCTAGACGCATTGTCGGTTCCGGGAGTTTAAATTATCGGAATAGGTTCGAGTGCAACCTTCAGCATCGAGGACATTTTTCATTCCTTGCAATCTGAGCTGGTTGGGTGGGATGATTTCATGTTTTTTTTTTCTTCCCGGAGCTGTTTTTCTGTTCCTTAGCTGGGCCTTGGGGCAGAAGAAGCATTCCATCATTTCTGCTGTGGTAACTGTACAGATATTTTTATGAGTAAAATCCCAGATGGTGTCCTCCAACTTCTTCCTTTCGTCAGTGCTGGGAATCATGGGAAAAAAAAATGATGATAACCATTGCCATCATCATAGCCCAGACTACTTACTACTCATGTGATGTTTATACCAAACAGAGTCATCCGATGAGCAACTTTTCTAGCTGCTTTTCATTTCATCCTGTCACCAGATCATAACGGTTGTATAGAAGATTGAATTTAGTATCATTGCCTGGAATTTGTTCTGGGCTAGCATGATAATATATGGACATCGTCAGTTTCCTCTGGCTGAAGAGTCGATATGTCCGAGTGGTTAAGGAGACAGACTCGAAATCTGTTGGGCTCTGCCTGCGCAGGTTCGAATCCTGCTGTCGACGCCTTTCCCTTACTTTTTTAATAAACTAACTATTATAATCAAGCTTATGCCATTCCAAAAATGCTTCCCTCAAATTCTGGGAAAGAGACAAAGAAACCTTCCTTTTTAGTTAAAATAAGAGATCGCTCGGGCACGGAATTTATGCTCATAAGGTTGTTTGGGTGGGTGATTAACTAATGTTTTTCGTTGGGTGGTAATCTTAATCATGAAGACAAAAACTCATAATCAAGGTCCTAGTTTACACTAGACTATGCCTCTCTGCCAATCCCAAATTGTATTTGAAGTTCTGCGGCAGGATTAGTAGGAAACACAGAGAACTGGAATTCGTAATCTCTGTTTTAGCGAATCAGCCAGCCGAAGCTGCAAGGGGTGGCTGACTTCTGAGTAGTAGTCTGTCTGAACGAATGCCTTTGGAGGTATTGCCTGTTCATCAAAATTTGCTCCTAAGGTGGGTCCAGGGGGCAGAGCGGGTTGATCGGAGAGGGTCGGGCCCTCCCACCACGGCCGGCCGAATGATGAGTCTCGCCGTTCAAGGGGGGTCAGAACCACTTAAAAACAAAGCATCTCCCCATTAAACATAGCACACCCTTGGGGAGAGAGGTGGGTTGTTTGTAGCTTCTTTTTTAATGGTGGTTTTCCTTGGTGGGTCGTCAGCTTTGCTCCTTTCTAGCACTTTGAAAAGGAATTGGAATCAAATCATTGGGGAGACACTGAAATCACTCCTCCCCCTGGGGACTACTAATTTAACGAAAGAAAAGTTGAACCAAAGCAAGTTAGCCTTGCTTCTTTCTGTACTCTCTTGTCTTGTGTCTGTCTCATGCAATTAGCATGAGCATTCTTCTGTTACATGTAGCAATTTTTATCTCACATGTTTTCTGCATTTTTTGAGTAACAACAACAAAAGCAGCAGTATCTTTGACCAGGACAAAGGGAGAAAAGAGACAAGAACATGAACGAAAGTTGGAAAAAAAAAGGAGTACCTTCCCATAGAAATGGCATTTTGACTAAAGTTTCACCTGCTATATAAATCCCCAACCTTGATCATCTCAAAGTCTCCAGTCACTGCTATCAACTGGGTTGCTGGAGAATTCACGTTTTCAATGGAAGTCCACAGTAAGCTCAGAGCTCTTTGCCTCTCAGGAAGGGAACGCACCTCTTGCAAAATTGTGTTTCGTGTACTAATTGGGTCAACATATCTGTTTTCCAGCTGCGAACCCGAGCATGCTGCACCCGAACAAGCTCGAGAACATAGACGAGAACGGCCCCCATCCCTGTAACGGCGATGGTTTGATGCCGTTCATCGACACCCTGTGTGTCCCTCCCGACACCCCTACTGAGACCATGGAGTTCCTCGCCAGGTCTTGGAGCTTGTCTGCGGTGGAGCTCTCCAAGGCACTTGTTACTAATAATGTGACTTCTACCGCTATGACTCACTTTTCTAACGTGAGCGGCGGAGGCAATGTTAGGCCAGGAACGGTCACGATATCGAGCATGGGATCTCCGGGAGAATCTGTGAGTCGGTTGCCAGGGTAGTGTCTGAATTGGTTTTCGCATCACTTATGCCGAAACGGCGTGTTTCTCTGCGTTGTAGCTCGCCAAGCAGCAAAATCTGGCCGGCGGTGTTGATTCTGACTCACCAAGGGATAGTGGTGAAGTCAAGGTCGTTTCATTATGTTCGTTACTGCGTGATAGCGAATTTTTCTCATGAAATGAATTAATGGATTGCCATGCGGTTGCACATGTTTGTGTAGGAACTGTTTCTGCTTCATCAATCACTCAACAAAGAGTTCCTCTGCAACCAACAGATGCTTCGTAACGGGGCCGTAGTTAATCTCCTCTTCTTTGTTACCGTGAATCATATCGTGGCCAACACCAAATTCTCGGAGTGATTTTTTATCGGCTTTAGCGACAGGTTCCCAAGAGCATGGCCAGGGGAAAAACAATGGGGAGATGGCTGAAGGATCAGAAGGAGAGGAAGAAGCAGGAAGCGAGGGCCCACAATGCCCAGCTCCACGCAGCCGTCTCTCTAGCCGGTGTCGCGGCGGCCGTAGCTGCAGTCGCTGCATCCACCGCGACAATGAATGACCAGTCAGCAGTCAATCACAAGAAACACTCTAAGGCATCCACTGCCATAGCATCCGCGGCTGCCCTGGTGGCGTCCCACTGCATCGACCTTGCAGAGGAGATGGGTGCTGACCATGGCCAGATCTCTGCCACAGTGAGCTCGGCTATTAAGGCCAGGAACAACGGTGATATCATGGCCTTAACAGCTGGTGCAGCCACAGGTACGGCACCGACCTCAAACCTTTACCCTACTGTCACAAACATATAGTGATACCGTTTCTGGTTGAATTTGAGCGTCGCAGCTCTCAGGGCTGCGGCAACCCTTCGTGCTAGGCTGCAGAGGAGCTATGGATGCTCGACAATAGGCACTGGTGACGAAAAGGGCGAGGGGGATAAAGAAGCCTACGTCTCTAGTGCGTTAGACTTCGTGTCAAAGGGAGGCGAGCTCCTAAAACGTACGAGAAAAGGTAGATTCGTGAGACAGTGTCGAAACAATGCTCATTTTCTCTCGGCATGCCCGGTCCATAAAGCATGTTCGAATTTTGTAGGAGACCTTCACTGGAAACGAGTATCCTTTTACTTGAACTCCGACTTTGAGGTAAAAGCATCGGACTTCTTTCCGTAGGTTATACGAAAAAGATGTGATCTAATAGCATGTCATCTATCAGGTGGTTGCTAAGATGAAGAGCAAGCATGTTGCGGGAACTTTCACGAAGAAGAAGAAATGTATGAACGTTTAAGTTCCGTCTTGGCCTTGATCTGGTGTACTGTATGTCCTACTGAATTTAGCTCTTTTTGTTTGGACAACAGGTATAGTTTCCGGAGTGTGTAGCGACATCACAGCATGGCCAGGAAGGCAGAAGGATGAGCACGGGGAACAGAAGGAATACTTCGGCTTGTTGACGGCAGATAGGGTGGTCGAATTTGAGTGCCGGAGCAAAGGCGAGAAAAAGATGTGGGTTGAAGGAATCCAGCAGATCTTGGATTATTGCTCCAACATGGCTTAGTTTTGGTGCTCATTCTCACGTGTCGAATTTCGGCTGGAAAGCTTCGTTGGTTATGTCGATTTGGGTTTTGCGGGATGAAATGAATAACCATCTATACACACTAAGCGGCAATTCTTTCCACGTCGAAGTTCCGTCGACCGGCAAGCCTGTTAATCGTTCTGTGAACAATTGGCAACCACAACCTTCCTGTCCTTGTCTCTCCCGTACTCTCACCAACCTGAACGGATGGCGATTCGGGATATCCATGTCCAGATCTATTAGCGAACCTCGAAAGGCCAGTGATCTCAGATACTGACCTCCTGCCCTCACTGACATTGCTCGGCCTCGCAGAGTTTCTGAATCCAATCCCCTCCTCTATATCCTCCATAATGTTGACCCTGTCCTTGCTCGCATCATCAACCCTGGTAAACAACTGGCTTGTTGAAGTGCTGAGCATCTCGGAGCTCAAGAGCAGCAAGTCCAACGAATTCAAGTCGCTCCACCGCTCTTTTATGACCAGACTCCGCACGACTTTCTTATGATTGAACCTATGTAACATATTTCGATTCCCATGAGCCCTGTCCCCTTGTTCGATCGGATGTTCGGCCTTCCTAATCCTGTCGAAGAACTTACTCCAATCCCCCCGGCTGAACCTTGGAGACCGTTGGAGATTCTCCTCCCTCTTGATGTAAATATCCACATCAGTCCCCCTCAACGAATTCGAGTCCCTTGATAGGAAACTCTGAATGAGTGAATCATTCGGCACGGAGAGCTCCCTAGCCTCGTACTTGTATCTGCAGAGTGGACAGGTGGGGTGGTTCTCGAGCCAACGGTCGATGCACGTTGTGTGGAACGCGTGGTTGCACTTGGGCAACAACCTTAGCAACTCCAAGTCTTGGAACATCGACATACACACAGCGCACTCGAGTCCCTGCTTCAACCCCTTGAGCAAGGAGAACTTAAAGATAGGGAGGGAATCAATCACGGCCCTGTCGAAGCCAGAGCAAGGTGGCCCCGAACCATTCAATGCGAAGTACCGGACTCTGCCCAGGGGGTCGTCAGGGATCCTGTGACAGTACTTCAAGTAGATCAGGACTAGGAATACCACGGCGAAGGTGAGGCAGAGAACGGCTCCGATAACGGCCGAACTGGGGCCTCTGGTCAGGAACCCAACATCAGAAGCTGCGGAGACTCCGATGAAATGCCCCAACAGGGAAAAGATCGCGATCCGACCGACGAACTCCTTCTTCATGGGAATAAAAGCGTATTGTTGGATTGTAGATTCGGTTTTTGGATGCAAACGAGAGGGAGAAGGAGGGGAATGACACGGCCGCTTGAATATTCAAATGCATTTCTAAGGTGGAGCCGAACCAAACAGAACTCGGACAGTAATGTTTTGGGGACATCGCGAAGTCGACTTCTCGTTGATATCGTCGGTCCCAATTAGGTCGCAATGACAACTGTCACAAAGAGTTGCAGGTTGTCTTCATTCCTCGTGTTGTAATCAGCAATAGCAAGTAACATGCAGGAACACCCCCGAAAAGATGGTGAGGTAATCACAATTTCTCTCCGGTGATCACGATGTCCCGTCCGACCGAGTCTCACGCAAGTACTGCCAATGTATCTCTTCTCGCTTCCTTGTTAAATTCTCCTTCCCCGAATACCACTTTCACGGCTGGATTTAAATTCGCTACAGCCGGCTGTTGATCGCCAAAAACCCAACAAAGGAAATGGCAACAACAACAATGACGTCCCTGTCATGACATTAATCAGTCTGCCATGCTTGAAAGCAGATAAGACAACGCTACCAACAAGGAGGAAGAAGAAGAAGAAGAAGAACAGAGGCATCGTCCGATTTTTAGTTGCCAGAAAAGACAACCTGCGGGATAAATAAGTAGGGACATGGCGTGGGATCTCTTTGCTTCCATATTTTTTTTGGATCTTCATCTCAGGGGAAGCGAGAAGGCATCTGTCAGTGTAAATGTTTGTTTGCATGGTTAAGGAATCCAACTTAACTATGCGGAGCTTGTGGCAGTTTCAATCGGGCCAAGCCCAACTACAAACAAATGCGGGAATCGCTCGGCGAGCCTAGTCGGGGTACGGCCCTTGCCTCCTACCGCAGGTTTCTCTTGGCTATTCCGCGTTCATTAAATACACAGGATTCGTTTCGACACCGACCTGGCGGTTGAGTTCAAATGGTTCTGCGCGTGGTTTTCTTCGAGTGAGTCTCAGGGTTGAGTCTCGGGTACAGCGAGAACCTCATAGTTTGGAATGGAAGGGTACTGCTTAAACGGGTCGACACGGCAGCCCCTGACCCACTATATGTAAGATCAATTGAGTTATTGGGCCTACAGTGAGGCCCAAATGGAAGGACGATGAGAGGCAGGAAGGCCCAATTTTGGTGGCATCGTTTAATCATGATTAACACTTATATAATACATTAAATTTAATACATTTGCTTGCCTGAAGAGGAGAAAGAGGAATTAAATCACATGGGGAATTTGGGAATCATCCCCCCCCCCCCCAAAAAAAAAATTCCTTATTTTAAAAAAGAAAACAAAATAAAGAAATGTTTTTAGGAAAGCATATGGGGACAAAATGTGATTATTTGATATTTAAAGTGATTCGGACCCACCTTTTGATTTTTCCCCCGGAGAAACAAGTAATAGGATTGATTGTCAAAGGAGGAGGCGTGTCGTCTCCAAGCAAACTCCCTGCCAAAAATTTCTGGCCTCGTGTTCTTCCCATTTATATCTCCCGGAATATAATATCCACTAACTACTTCACATGCTATTACATTACCAAATGAATTATGATGTTCTTGTATATAAACCAGTAAATGCCATCACTCATCCAATAAAAAGTTGTATAAAGATTTCATTAAATTCATTACATCACAATCACACGATAAAAATATTTGTTTTATTCCAGAAAATCTAGGGTCATAGGTCCCAGAAAGAAAATGATCTCGAGGACTACCTGAGATCCGGCATATGGGGATACCAGGGCATCGCCTCATTTCACCTATCACAGTCCATTCTCTCGCTCGGACTCCCTCGTTCGCTTAGAACGTAGTAGGGTTCAACATTTACTCTATTATGATTATATTTCGTTGTTCGTTGGACGTTAAATATCATTCAGACTCCATCATTCGTAAAAAAAAATAATGAGTTCCAACTCATTCAAACAAAAAACGTAAGCATTATTTTCTCCCAAGAGATAGTAGTAAAAAAAGACAGTTGAGCTACGACGACGAAGATGCGGATGCAACTCAAAATAACACTCCGATTTTTTAAGGAGTATTATTAGGCATTTTCTTGCGCCTTTGTTCTTGTATTTTCTCAAAATTGAACTATGCGATCATGCATGTGACTTTTGCGGATATTTCATTTGATTAAAGCTTTTTATACAACAATCTCGTCTAAATTAAATTTCGAATTTGTGTTCGTTTTTTAAATATTTTCAACGTATACGCCGCTCAATAAACTTATTAAATACTGATGTATCACTAAAAAAAAAAAAAAACAATACTGGTGTATCAGCACCACCTCAACCCACTTGCAAAAAGATAATTAGTTCAGCCTCTTCTTCGACAAGAGACAAATCAAATCAATCAGGTAGCCGACGACCCCCAAAAACCCAAAAAATGTACTACTACTACTACTAATAATAATAATAATGACAGAAAATGTTTTTATTGGAATCTGGCGGTGCATTTATGCGTTAACTGCTGAAATAATTTTCTTGAATAAATATTTTTTTTTCCAAGAAGTGGGTTCTTATATTTATGGCTATAAGTTGCCGGATGGGTTTATTACTTGAATAAAATAATGAAGACACTCACGGAGACGTAAATTCACTAGTCCTGTGGAGGGAGGAAGTTCCTCCATGCCTTTTTTTTTCTTTATATTATATTTTGCAATATCTTATTATGTCCGGTGCTGTAGCACGTAATCTATTACCTCACACACTATGATATGTAATAATATTATTATAATGAGACCTCCTTGTTATTATAGAATTGTCAATTGGGGTTGGGGGGGGGGGGACGTGGTTGCCCCAACAACCGGTCTCTGCTTGCACACGAATATTGGGTCGGATATTTTCTTGTATACCCGTGGTTGCCAAAGCCAAAACAATGTATAGTAAATAGGCGAGGGGGCTTCTAGAGAATACTTAGCTAGGATATTTCATTATAGGATGACCAAGACACCGCCTGTATGAAATAAATGAAAAATAAGTGGATATGAGAGTGGGAAGGGTACCAAGGATACATATGTTCGAATTTCAACAGTAGTGTCTTAAGGTATTTGTCAAACTCTAACTTTACTGAGTTTGAGTAGGACAAAGCTTTTATACCGTTAGACCGACGATTATATAATAAATATAATAGAGCTTTAAAATATCCTAAATTTAGTAATTTTATTTTTGAATCCTTGAAAAAAAACATAATTAGAAACTCGAATTTATTGAAAAAATCAGGATACAACTTTTCTTTTTAAAAAAAATATCAAAACCGGATAATAGATGATATGAATATTTACCGAATATAGTTCGCGAGTCATAACTTTAATGACAAGATTATAAAACGAAAGGAGTATTCAATGCATGTGGTTGATATATATATGTCTTAATATAATAAATGTAGGATGTAGAAGTTTGGTATTTTCATATCTCCGGAGCTAAAAAGCATTAAGTCGGTGGATAAGGAAAAAAAAAAAAGAAGCAACAGAGAGAGCCAGGTGAAAGCTACACAACATCATATCATAGGCGACCCACTCTCTAGGGGGGGGGGATTATAGGTCCGTTAGTATTTTATTGCATTTATTAATTTTTTTTCCAATGAAGAAATCCCATGGAATGGACGACCTTGTGTACATCATTACCTTACTATTTATCGATCTTTGGGGTTTTTTTGCGTGGCTTTATGCAACGACGACAAACAAATAGGGGGTTTCCGACCGACACCATCATGTCTGTCCCTCCCCCACCCACCCCAAGGAATCGTAGGCTAAAGATGTGGAGAAAGCTAGCTATTCTTGACCCCTCCTCTCTAAAATCGAGGATGAGCAGGAGATCCATCCCACATCTTCGAAAGTGAAGGAGTTATTTTCACTCCCCCCTCCACTTCCTTATTATTATTAACCCTCATGCCTTCTTCGCTCACTTGGGCCAGCCAACCCTTCCCAATTCATTCACATCCAACCCTTTATAAATGTTGCACCAACTTACCATATTCAATGCCACACACACTCACTCACCTTCACACTCGTTTTCGTGCCTCTTCTTCGTCCGCCTCCCATGAATTGCCCGAATACCCAATTTTAGAAAATCCAACCCAGAGTTATCATGGTATTGAAAAAGTCACCTAGAAAGACAAGTTTGGACATCATCCTCTCCTCGGAATTATGACTCGGACTGAAGTAGTTTTGTCCGGTTCAGACCACGAGGCCACCTCCAACTCACGGTCTTCCTCCCCTCCCTCCTCACCCGCTCCCCCCACGGCTTCCGACAATCCACATTCGGAGGTGAGGCCTACCGACGAGGCTGAGCCGACTGCCAAGAGGGCGAGGCGAGCTCGAGGCGGCGACGGCTCGGGCAAGCACCCGGTTTACAGGGGAGTCCGCATGCGCAGCTGGGGCAAATGGGTGTCGGAGATCAGGGAGCCGAGGAAGAAGTCCCGTATCTGGCTCGGAACCTTCTCGACCCCGGAGATGGCCGCGCGTGCCCACGACGTCGCCGCCCTAAGCATCAAGGGCGCCTCCGCGACCCTCAACTTCCCGGGGCTCGCGGGCTCGCTCCCCAGGCCGGCGTCCCTGTCCCCCCGCGACGTCCAGGCGGCGGCGGCGATGGCGGCCCGGATGGACGACCTCGACCGCCCTGTGGGCTCCTCCTCAGCCTCCTCCGGCGGGGGCACCCTTTCGTTGGCGGGGGAGTCCTCCGTGGAGTCGGAGGAAGAGGAGCTGTGCGAGATAATCAAGCTTCCCCAGCTGGGAACCAGCTGGAACCCCTCGACAACGACGGAGCTGGTCCTCGGGGACGCGGCGGATGGCGGGGGCTGGCTGTACCGTCCGCCGTGGATGCAGGTCGAAGGCCAGGGTGGCCTCGATTGGCTCGGCGGAATCGAAGGTTTGTTGTGGGACAAATAATTATTAACCGCACCACAAACTAATCCTTCTTTCCCTTTAGCAAAAACTCGTGCGTGTCTCTCAGTGAGAGCGTGTGTACATACTCGTATATTTTTACATCTTGCAAGAATCCAAAGTGTTGTAAAATTAGATTTGGTCGGGATTTCGGTCCCATTCTCCCCTTCCCTTCACCTTTTGATGTTTTCCCGCAAGAGTAATTCTTGCATGAACCTCTTCTCTCTTGAGTCAGAGAGCTTTGGTGTCGGGGGTACATTCAAGAATTTTCCATTTTCAAGTTTCCTTCAATAAAATGTAAAAGTAAAATCCCCGACTCAATATAAAAGTTGTCGTGGGTTTGGTTGTTTCTTTCCAACGAGGAAGAAGACAAAATTTTTTTTGTTTGTTGTTATTTTTTATTAGTGGTTTGATGAAATTGAAAATGGGATGGACCAAAAAGTTGGGTTGCAATTATTACGACGTTGGCCCACGATTTGTGTGTGTGTGTGTGTGTGTGTGGGGAGGAGGGGGGAGGGGATGGATTTTGTTAGGGAGTGCAAATTCTTTGGAGTCCCTTTCCGCAAAAGAAAATAAGGGATGATGATGATGATGCCCTGGGGAATCTTCTGTATAACATATTGCAAATGGGATGAGGGGGTGGTGTTTCGTGAAAATTATTGGTCCCAATTAATGCATGATATGCCGGGAGGGTACAATGCAAGAAGAAGCTCTTTTGGAATAGGGTCGAGTGAGGGGACTCTCCACCCACCCACCCCACGACCCAATTATGTAAAAAATGCATATGATCACGAGTGATTATTATTATTATTATTAATCTTGATATAAATCAAGAGGACGACCGTCCACTTGCCTGTCGACAAGAGCTTCTTCGGATACGAACGGGGGACTCGACAGCCGATCACATACATTTCTAACAAAAGAAAAAACACAAGTTACTTGCTGTTTGTTGTCTGTACGCATCCAGAACCCTGCCTTCTGAATCGTATGCTATTGAAGAAGAATTTTACTAAAAAAATATATAATAAAAAAAAATGTGAGAAGGGGGGGTCATTTTTAAAGCATATGGCGATGGAATCTCCTGTCTTGTCTTTCTCCGACGAACAGCCCCAAAATTCTCCGATATTTCAAAAGTGATGTTCTTGCATTTGCAAAAAAGGGAGAGAGAAAAAGGAAAGAAATCGATCGGATCGGTACGGCCGATTTTCTTGGATTTCCGAGGGAGGTGGGGGAAAGCAAATACAATTTATGTGGATTCATCGGTTTAAAGCGAGATGATAAATGGAAACGGCCACGGTACGTGCACGTAACCATTACGTGCTTTTACTAAATTCGTCTTTTTTTATTTAAACTTTACTAAAAAACACTTTTTTATTAATATTATTATTCGATTTACTACTTATTTTTTAGTAATTTTTACTAAGAAATTATTGTTCATTTTTTAGTAAAAAGTACTAATTTTGCTTAGTAAAAGTTCAAAATTTAGTAAATGGTCCGATGGGCTTTTGACTGAAATTAGTAATATTTTACTATTTTTTTTTGAAAATTAGTAAAACACCGTTTAACTTATTAAAAGTGTGGAAATTACTAAAAATGAATACGGGTTTTGTAATTTTGTACAGATTTTTACGTGGAATTTTAATAAAATTTGGTAAAGTATTACAAAATATTTTAGTAATTTACTAATCTAAACAGTGAATACCGAACCTAATTACTAACCTGTGGTCATTGTGAAATGACGAATTTGCCCCCGGTTCCGATTTACAAAATATATTACAAACCTAATTACTAAAATTGAATATGAGTTTCATAATTTATACTGATTTCTGTGTGTGATTTTAATAAAATTTGGTAATGTATTACTAAATATTTTAGTAATTTACTAATCCGCATAGTGAATACCGAAACTAATATTAACCTATGATCATTGTGAAATGATGAGTTTGCTCCAGATGCCAATTTAAATCAATGCCCGCAAAATCCCCTGGACGATCAGTGCTACTGGGTTGGTCATGAACATTTAATTTCCAATAGTAAACATTTAATTGTTCACCTAATTGGGTGGGTGTTGACTTTGCAGGTGGTTTTCTTCTTCCCATACCCAGAGAGTTTTGCTATTAGAATCCCATCTTCCTCCTCTGTCCCTTGAAGAAATGTAAATTGTCTTCAACCCGGAGCATCCAAGATTCGGTGAACATCTGTTTCCTCCCTTTATCATCTATTTGCTTCCTCTTTTGCTTCCACCCAAGATTCGGTGAACATCAGCCTCTTTTGCACCCAAAATTGTCCCCCGTGACGTGGTTTGGCACAACGGATTTTGCCTGGGAAATCCAAAGCTACTGCCGTTAACCTCTTCTTTTGATATATGTGGTTGTAGGTGAGCAGGATATGAATGACTTCTTCAATATACTCACGGATATGAATGAAGATTAGTTGTTGAATATGTCATTTGGTACTGCTGAAGAAGCTGAAGAGTTAATTAAAATGTACGCGACGGTTCATGGCTTTTCAGTTATGAAAAGAGATCGTCAAAAACTTCGAAACGGTGAATGCGTTATGAGAAAATGGGTTTGCTCAAGGGAAGGGGAATGTTCCAATTCCCCTGTTATGATCCCCAATAAGAGGGTTAGGGCGTCTGTCAAGACAGGTTGTAGCTGTTTTTTCAAAGTTAGAGTCGAGGTTAATGGACAATGGACTTTGGTTGCTGTTCAGTTGGAACACAATCATGAAATGGTGAGTAATGTTTTGTCCTATTTCATGTGAGAAAGGCACAACATTTTCGGCCAAGATATGACATTAGTACGCCGAATGCTTGACATTGGATTTAGACAGTGCGGTATTATGGGACTACTTGTACATGTATCTGGTGGACACCCACGTGTTGGTTTCCTAATAAAGGACCTCAATAACCGAAAACTGAAAGAAGAGTCAGTTGGGGATAACGGTGATTGTGATTCCGTCCTTGCATACCTCCTTTTTAGGAGGAATAGAGAGACTGGTATGACCTTTGAAACATTTGTGGAAAAAAATGAAGGCAGTCGCATATATTGGGCCGACAGTACCTCCATATATGATTACCAATCATTGGGCGATGTCGTAGCTTTAGACTCTATGTTCAAGATGAATAATATGGAATGCAAATGGTCATCATCGTGGGTGTAAAATCATCATCAAACTACTATCTTTGGGGCTGCCTTGATGACTTCTGAAACCATTGCTGACTACACTTGGTCATGTGTACTCATACACAGGTCATGGGAGGGAAACATCCCATTAGCGTTGTCACGGACGCCGACTAAGCAATGATTGCATATGTGAGAGAAGTTTGGCCATCTGCAAGACACATGTTATGTCTTTGGCATTTCAGCCGGAACATTGCACGTCGTGTACAGGATTCGGGAATGCGAGCCCGTATTTCGTCCTTCATGTACAACAGTAGACCATCTGAAGAAGTTGAAGAGGAGTGGTATACTTTAATGACACTTACAGGATCGATAAGCATAAGATGGCTATAACAGATTTATGCATGCAGATAAATGTGGTGGCAAACGTATCTTCACGGACATTTTTGGGCGGAGCTTAGAAGCACTCAACGTTGCGAACGTATGCATGCATATATGAAGGGATATGTCAAGGTGAAACATAAACCGCATGATTTCATACACAATTTTGAGCGTGCAGTAGCTAATCTTCGTCACAAGAAATATCAAGAGGATTTCAACTCATCGCATAAAGCGTTCAGGCCAATTACGATGTTGCGCCGACTTGAGGAGGATGCACGTCGAGTATACACCATGACCTCTTTTCATAAGGTTCAGTCTGAGATACAAAAGGAATCAAGATTTTACGTGGAAAATTTGCTCGACGGGAACATTGCGAGGGTATACATTCTTTCCTGTTATGACGGTGAGCATAGGTGCGTGCAAGTATCATCTGCGAAGAATGCTGCCCAACTCAGTTGCAACTGCTTACATTTTGAGACCTTTGGTTTTCCGTGTTCGCACCTAGTCCACGTTGCTAAAATAGAAGGATTGATGTCCATCTGGTGAAGAAAAGGTGGATAAAGACAGCTAAAAATATAAACTGTCAAGCACTTTCAGGCCAGGAATACGGTGTAAATGTTGTTGACCTGCGCCAGGATATTCTCATGACATCATGCAGACGTATGTGTTTTTTGGCCGGGAAATCGGACAAATCATATCGTCAACTTCGTGAAAGTATTGAAACTTTGACGTCGGAGTTGGAGCTTAGTTGCAGGGACCAATAAGGTAAGAAAACGGATGATGATCGTGTTAATGTTAATTTCGATGACGAGGTTCGTCGAGAGTATGTCATCCATTCTTCCAATATTAAGTGTCATGACAGCACATCTTGACGGCCTGAAATGTCTGGTGTCAACATCAAAAAAGAAGGTAACTTATGTAGTGAAAGTACTTCGAACATAGATTATAATGGATGCTATGATGATAACTCTATTTATGGACAACAAAATATGTACCCTTAAGTCTTAACAAGGTCAGCAATTCAGGATCACTTCCTTTTACATCCACCTGTTAATGCACTACATTACAAAAGTCCTACTTTTCCAGGCAGTAATGCAAAAAGGGACCTCTGGAATGATCGTAGGGAATATGTACCACAGAATTAGTTTCACTATTGGAAATCAGTATCTTATCGAGATCTCTATATGCTAGGGAATTGCAGCCACAGAGTTAGTCTCATCACTGTCGTCCAGTCTTTTCCTCTTGGCTTCTCCATCATCCTTGACCCTTTGATAAATAACTTTCCTAATGTCATTCCCAAACCACTTAATAAGGCTTATCACAAGCTTCAACCTATCAACAACACCTACAATCTAACATTCAAAGGGTAGTTGTGTTAGTCATATATTCATTTGGCATTCATCAAGTCATAAAGGAGTAAACTATTCTGAAACTAGAACATACCACTTTCTCAGCCCCTTCCAAGGGTTCAGGCATGGACATGAACTTCATCACATATATTCCACAGTCGGCACTGCATAACACCAAATCATACGGGGATCTTTCTAAGTATTTTTCCTTAATAAGACGAATACTTTATGGAATTTGGACTTACTCATTTCCAGCAACCATTTGGTTGGAGACATTCTTCGGGTATGTTATATTCCAGGAGCAGATGTCGGGAATTTGATCGACGGAAATCTTTTATTTCACTTTATTCTCTTCCATGATCACTCTCACAAGCTTCACAACACGGCGATGAAGGTTTGCCCTCCCATGCAAGTTGCTCAGTTTGTTGTTAAGTGTGTCCATTATTAACACTTTAGATGTCCTGAATGATATGATTTGTAAAGTCCAATGGGACTCCGATACACACACCGGAATATAAATCTGCATTCAATGTACCAAGCTTTTAGTAAAACTTACACAAGTCATAGACCAACTATATGTATAGGCTAACTAATTTTGATCTACACTTTAGTAAAATTAGTTGGAAAGATGGATGAGGGAATGCTTACCCATTGCACTTCATGGTTCTTCCCAATGTGTGTAGTGTGAATATAGGGAAGCGGCATCCACTTTTGAGATAACGGGCATGTTGCAGCACTGTACTGGTTTGCAGCAAGATTCTGGTGGTTGCGTTTATGGTCATTAAAAAATTACACATGACATTTATAAATCAATCATTAATGCATGAAAAACTAACCCCTAACCAACTTGTAAGGTACCAAATCTTTTTCTTCTCTGAATCCACGCAGCTCCGTGGCATCACGGCATGGAAATCTATGATCTGCATCATCGTTGACCATATATACTGAGATGCATTAAGTCGCATATGTTGGTTGAGTTGAAAGAAATTATTACATCATTGTCTATCCATCTATTAGGTTTGAGAGACAGCATGGCGTGCCTATTAACGTTGACGGATTCCGTCATACAAAGACATTCACTGCATAATAAAGGAACAATCAAAGTTACATACCCGAAAGGTCAAAGTAAAGTAACATTCCAAGACATAAAGTCCCAGGACAGCGACACTAACCTATGATCCCGTTCCTCATTCCAGGCATACTTTAGGATATTCCATTGAGCCGGCGTAAACGCTTTCAGCTCACTTACAGTGATATCCTCTGGAATGATATTTTGAAGTGCCTATAAACGAAAAATTACAACATCTATAATTCTTCATAGATGAACATAGCAGACTGAATGATCTTGATCGACGCTTGATGTTTCCATTCAATAGTACCACGTTGTTACACCTCAGATATATTTGTGCGAAGACGCTTCTTTGTTCGCGTTACTGGCTTTGGTAATACAAATGGGGAGGTCTTGAAGGAGGAGGGCTTCCTCTCTGACGTACGACGCGTCTGGACCTGCCTTGTATTCAAAACATTTGTGGTAGACGATCCGCTTTCTTGGAACCCATGAGCAAATTAATATTACTGTTACAAAAATTTTGCATAGTTAATTATAAAATCCGACACGATTCACCTTCATTTGCTTCTTCTCCAATCTTCTCCTTCCTTGTATCTGTGGGAACAACTTTCTCTTCCTCTTGAACTGCAGCTGGATCTCCAATCTTCTCCTTTCCTTTAGCTGTGGGAACAACTTCCTCTTCATCTTGAACTGCAGCTCGTTTTTATTCCGCATCAGTAAAGACGCGACACCTTCCTCAGACTTAGTCATTTCAAATTCAGATTCACTCTCAGCGTTTGTTGTATGACTATCAGTTGTGCCAACGAATGCGCCAATCTTGTTATGAGCTCGAGCCAGTTGTAACTCACGAGGATCCGAATAATCATCACTACCCTCCGGAAGTGGCTGTCGTTGTTGAGTAGGATCGAACGGCACGATGCTTCTTTCAGAGACCATGGTGGACCCCACATCATAGATAGGTTTCTTCAACCCAATTGGCGGGTGACCGGGTTCAGCAGGTGGAGAGGCAGACTGCAGGACATTGCCAGACCTTTTCAGTGGATCAACTTTTAACTGAACTCCTCTTTCGCCATGATCTACGTTAAAATCAGTCATAACATTTGCCTGGTTAGTTTTGCAGTCGGGTTGGTCTATCGAAAGACGTTCTTCAGCTCTCAGTCGTCGAACTTCGGGGAGTACAGCGGATAATTTTCGTAGGATGTGCTCACTACTGGCTTGGAGTCTTCTTACCGAAAATTCAACAGTCTGGTCATGAAAGGAATGGTTTAAATTGGTAAATTTTAAACCTATGTGATATGCAAATTATAAACAGTTATAGTCCGAAGCAATGATTTCAAATTACCATCAACCGACGTATCACGATTTGCATCTGGCCGGACTCGTTTGCGCAGTCGCCTTCATCATCTGCGGCCATTTCGAATTCGTCGGCTTCCTGTTAATGGAATGAAGAACAACAAACAACGCATAGAAGAACATGTTGTCAAAACTTTTTAGTTATTTGTCTTTCCATGTGCATCATAACTTGGACCATACTTGCAATATCCGTAACCTCCGCACTTGTTACTTTGAAAAGGGATTTTAGACGATCGTCATCCCAATCTTGACAAAGTGGCGTGGACCTATTGCTCCTTGATAACATAGCGTCTGCCTTAGAACTTTTACAAACATAGAATAACTGCATTTGACACAACCAACTGCACTGGTTACAAGAACAAGGAATGATGACAGTAATAACATCACTCATTAAATAATATTAACCAAGAGTATACTAAAAATTCTCACCAGAAGTAGATGCACGTAACCACCGATGTACTTCGCTTCATGTCCTTGAAATGTCTTCACTTGGGTATACAAATTATCAACCACATGAGTTGCCCAGTCAAATTTGCATATTGCCTCTACATCCCAGGTGACAAGGAGATACTCCATGTAGATATCAAACGCTGTTGTTGGGCACAAGTAGCAGCCTATGATGAAAATTACAACCTCCACTCTCCACAACTCGTCGGGAACATCTCTTGATCGCAGTTGATTCTCAACAGATTTTAGAGAAATTTTTCCTTTTTTGAGGTGATCCTTTAGCTCTGGCCGGACTGTTTCCATGTGTCCACTAAATGGGACACATATTTTGGTAGCTGGTACGCCGATTATGGCCTCAACATCAGTAGACAACAAGGGTTGTTCAAAACCATCGATTAACAAGACCCTCTTCACTGGATCGAACAACCTTAAACAGAACTTCAAGGCGTTGTGATTCACATGCCTACTTGACAAATGAAGCAGACCATCAAATCCTAGGTCTGTCAAGGCTGACCTCTTCGCCTCGTTGAATGTGTTGAGGACTGAAAATAGCTTATTCGGACTACACCGGGTATAAAGGTAATCCTGTAACAATACAGCCACGGGAATCTCAATCCAACTATGACAATTACTGAAAGCATTCAGTAAAGAAGGTTATTGTTAGCCTTGGTTTTGATGATGAGCTTGAGAAGCTAGTCGTTGTAACACTTCGCTTATTCTTAGTGATAAGTTTGAGAAATGTGTTGTGAGCTTGAGAAGCTAGTCGCTGTAACACTTCGCTTATTCTTAGTGATAAGTTTGAGAAATGTGTTGCTGAACCACAGCGAGTAACAGTTGCAGATTGCTGCCTTACAGTAAGCTGTTACTGTGATATTACGCATAAACATTGAAAATATGGAAATATATTTTTCAATATTTATATTTTACTTTAGACTATTCGTCTGAGTGTCCAAGTTAGTTTAATTTGGCTTAATGGTCTCATTATATATATTTAGGGAACTAAATATCGTGAGATTAGCTTTCCAAGTTTATTTTTGGAAACAAAATATTTCTCTGATATCCTTCAGCAATGTTACGCTGTAGTAAGAGAAAGTATCAAATCCAATATCTGGTGAAGGAAGTTACCGTTGGGGACTTTCCTTCTGTGGCACAGCGAACCGTTGAGCAGAGTGTTACTGAGCCTGAGTTGTACGTGGCTACACTGCAGCAAGTTGATACTGCTTCGCTTCGCCTTTTGGAAACTTGGAAATATTATTTCCTTTTGAAATATATTTCGGATTATTTCGAAATAAATTTCTTGAAATACAATGGATTTTTCAAATCCTTTCAGTAGGCAACACAATAGCAAAATGTTGCCTTCCCAATTAAAGATTTGGAATCGTCATAATGTACCTGGACATCTTCTACGAGGTCTTTCCATAATTAGACAAGGCATTCGGATATTATTCTGACATATGCGTAAGAAATGCATTACTGAACAATCTGAGAAGTATGTTCCTACGCTTCAGAAATATCTTGCTGCATTACAGCGAAGCGGTTCTGCGTTACTGCGCTGATGAAGGAATAATTATTATTCCAAATTTGCTTATTGCAATCTAATCATATTTAATGATTAAATATGTTACCTAATTCTAATAACCACGTGTTATTACCAGACAATAACGTTTGAAAAAGATTTTGACAAGGAAATTCTATTTCCTAGTCTATCTCAATCAATATTAAGGAATTTAGTTATTCCATATTTACGTGACTAATGATTTCAATAATCCCTATGTAATCTGATGAAGTTTAGATCAGATTATACGTATGGGGAATATCATTAATGATTTCCTTTCCTCTTTGTCATTGTGACCGTTGAGCATCCTGCTGCTGATCCACGATTACAGCTTCCTGTATTCTGATTTTAGGAAACAAATTATTCGTTTTTGGAAAACCGATTATTTGTTTCGTTCCTTTTTATACCAGACGACCCTCACATAATCTCTGGACGTTTTCGAACGTTTTCTAAGTGGGCTGAGTGGCTGAGTGCGTCTGTGTGGTCTAAGTGGTCTAAGTGAGCTTTGTGCGTCGACGGAGAGCGGAAGGTGCTAAGTGTCTCCTGGTTCTTATTACTCGCAAACTGCGTGCGAGGGTGTCAAGGGGATGAGTTCAGATTCCTTGATCGTCGTGAGAGGGACTAGGTGTCCTCGGTGCGTTCAACGAGCAGCCGGCGAATCGTCTGAGGGAAGCTAAGTGAATACCTGTGCTGATTGCAGTAACCGGTTGCTGACCCATCGGCAAGAAGCCGTTCTTGTCGAGTCTTTCCGTAGGGTTGTCTCGAGCCTACGGAGTTTGAGCAGTTAGACACGCACTTGCGGGTGCGCGCCAGAAGTCTCGTGCCTGCAGGGTAGAGCAGGAGTTGGGAACGCCGCCAGAGTGGAAAGAGTTCCTCCCGAGCACAGGGGTGCTGTGTAGAAGTCTTGAACGCCTGATACAGACGGTTAGTAAAGCAGGTTGCGTGGAAGCCAACGGATCGGAAAATTCCACCCTAGGCACTGGGTGTGCAGTGCAGTGAGTCACAGGTGTGGTAACCGTGCACGTCCAAACTGAGTGTAGGACGAATACCTTCTAAGTGGCTTTGTGGTTTTCTTTGTGATCTTTGTGGTTTCTATCTTCGTGATCTTTGTAATTCAACTTTGTGGTTGTCTCTTAAGCAAGTGCAGGCTTATCTTAAGGAGAGACAAGATCTGTGTGGAAATCCTCTGCTGAACGACTAAGTGCTGAAGTAATCCTTCGCTGTGAAATAGAAACGAGCTACTCTCTGAGAAGCTATTCTTCATTGTAAGGAATTATCTGTGAGGATTTATACTCTAACATAACGTTGTCCGTGTTCTTTGATAAGTCATGATTATATTAAGCAACAACGAGCTGTGTGGAATCCATTGAGCTACCAACTGCTGAGGATAAGCATCATTCTGCTAGAAACGAGAAGACGTCCACTGTGTCAGGAGCTGACCGTTGCCAAGAGTGATCATCTATCGTACGATATTCTAAATCTCACTTTGTGAGAGGAACATACGCCTAGTGCAAGGTCTTTTTGCACCCATTATTTTATATAGTGGAATCACCTTGTTGGTGGAAAGTGGACGTAGGTCAATTAAGGCCGAACCACTATAAATCAATGTGTCCATTATGATCGCGCAACACTAGTACGAAAACCTACTCGACAATATCGTAACAGTTACAGTAAAGTATTTCTCATTCTGAGAAACGCTCTGCTGTGATACAGTACGCTTCCGCTTACACCAAGAAAGGGCGAAAAAGTGAAAAACACTAATTCACCCCCCTCTTAGTGTTCCTGAACGATCCAACAGTTGTGCTATTTACCTGGGCAACACAAACTGCCTTAGACTTTTTCTTTTTCGAAGTACTAGGTGTATTGCCTCCTGTACATGCGTCTGTCTGATCTTCATCGACTGCCTTAGACTTTTTCTTTATCGAAGTATCAGGTGAATTGCCTCCTGTACATGCGTCATTGTCATTTCCACAACCAATATCGAAATCTCGTTCAATCTCTGCATATATCAACAAATAAATAACTAACACCATCAAAACTTACACTACAATCTACAAACCGAGAAGCCTAACCCACTTACCACCGTCTACCCAAAGCCAAACCATCCCATACCCATACAGAAACCCAAAACCAAATCCTAACAATATACAGTGGATCGGAGGAGAGAAACTAGGGTTCGTGGGATCTCGGGTAGGATGAGTAAGACTTGACACGAGGGATTTACCCAGTACCATACACCTAAACCCAACTCCAGTAAACCATGCACAGGACTAAACCAAAAAATCGTAACTTTGAGTGGATCGGAGGAGACGATTTAGGGTTGTGAGTTCTCGGCTGGTAAAAGGAACACGATTTAGGGTTGTGGGTTCTCGGGCAGTAAAAGGAAGACGATAAAAAAGGGGATCGTACGTGATGTCATTATGTCAACCGGGAAGGAGGTCGCCGACGGAGATGCCAGGAAGAGGAAGGGGGATCGGAGGGGACGACGGGAGGAGGAAGGTAGATCAAAGGGGACGATGGAACCAAGTACAAGATTAGTAATTAGGTTTGTAATATATTTTGTAAATTAAAACCGGGAGCAAATTCGTCATTTCACAATGACCACAGGTTAGTAATTAGGTTCGGGATTCACTGTTCGGATTAGTAAATTACTAAAATATTTTGTAATACTTTATCAAATTTTATTAAAATTCAACGCAGAAATCAGTACAAAATTACGAAACTCATATTCATTTTTAGTAATTTCCAAACACTTTTACTAAGTTAAACATTGTTTTACTAATTTTCAAAAAAATTAATAAAATATTACTAATTTCAGTCAAAAGCCCATCGAACCATTTATTAAACTTTGAACTTTTACTAAGTAAAATTAATACTTTTTACTAAAAAATGAACAGTAATTTCTCAATAAAAATTACTAAAAAACAAAAGGGGGCGGGGCGTAGGCGAAGCATGATGTTTGGGGGTGGTGGGTGGTCGGGAACGTGTATACCAAAGTCAAATCTCCCTCCACACGACACCGTAGGATAAAATTATTTTGTGTTTCTGGGGGGTTACTGTGTTTTGTCCCCCTACTATTATGCATCTTTGTTCATCCTAGAACAACCACGTCACGCTGTCGTTCGTTTGATATATATCACTAGTGTTCCTACTTTTGGCATCAATAATTTACGAGGAAGAGGACGTTTCTTACAACTCTCTCCTTCGCGGCCAGTCAAGAATCATTGTATACGCACATACATAACCCCCAAATTCGAACGAACCCATGTGTTCTCGTATGTGCATGTTGAAGCGTAACGATTTCGACTTGAGCATGACATGATATGCCATTTGTTCCAATAACAAAAGAAGCAATTCGTATGACTTGTATCATCTATATCACTCTCTCGTGTCATGTATTCTACGGTTCAAATGTAATAATATGTATTCATGACTACTAAAGTTTAGTCACACTGATTTTATGTGGATGTTACGTTCACAGTCCTCGTCGAGGTACAGCACGACGTGAGGCATTGGGGGTGGCCACAGGATGTCCCTGGGGGTGATATCATGCATAGCTTTTAACTCCATTTTAACTTATACTGTCGGTTCTTCTCCAAACCTATCACCCTCAACTCTTGTCGTGTCGCCATCCTCTCGGGGTCCGACAAGTTTCGGGGGAAACAGGCCGGGGGTAAGAGCGATGTTTGTTGTGGTAAGACTTTTTTTCGGGGGGGTTTTGTAGGGGCATCGGTCACTGTTTTGTAGGAGACGACTGTTTCCCCTTTCCTTTGTTGTGAAATTATTTTGAGGGGTAGGGGACGACAACCTCTGCCCAAAATTTCAACCTTTGATTTGAACCACCACCCTCTCCTTTCTTGACTACACATATACACCAAATCCATCACCCGTAGATCTGTACTCATCACCAAATCATTTCATCACATCAACTCGAAACAAATTCATTTTTTGTTTGATAGATTTATCATGCCATAATACGAGAGATGTACATGACTGGATCGATTTATTTCAAATTAAGTCAATTGTAAAAATATTTCGTATTTTAAGTTATTTAATTTCGAAATTTATTGAATAATGCCATAAACTCGACTTTATAAAAATCGAGTTCGCCACTTACACGAGTTCCTCGAATTCGAATTAGATGAAAACTAAGTTCCTTAATAAATAATAATGGGTAAGTACAAAACTTTAAATCACTTGCACTCTAATTTTTAGAAATTTTAAAATGAGGTGTCCTAAATTACGAAATTTTCCCGTGAACTCTAATTAATAACCAAACTCCATGAATGTAAGCTACCTCTCAGTGGAAACACTCTCGTGGGTTAATTCGATGCAAAAATATCACAAATGATAAAGATATAATTCGGGTTTGCGACAAAACAAATACACGACTGATATTAGCCGGCAATGAATCGGATTCTGCATATATAAAATACGTCCGACAAATATCTGCTTACGACAAGATAAAAATAGCAAATAGCAACCACCACCCCCCAATAACATTTTCTGAAAATTGGTCAAAGCCAAACGCCAAACCCTGAGTTCTTCCCTTGAACAATCAATTATAATGAACGACCATTTAGACAAAGACCAAACCAGCGGATTACGATCAATTATATTATTGTACTTCGAGGGAATATTTATTCGTCCTCCTCTTCTTCGTTGGAACTTAGTCATTATTAAATGACCTAAGAGCATAGCATAAGCAAACCAAAAAGGGAGAAGGAACAAAAAAAAAAAAAAACCATCAATCATTTTTAAGGGGGGGGGGGCCTCGACACGAGCATCTTCGACTTAGTTTAACCAATCTCTAGTTTTTGCTTTTCTTCTTTTCATAAATCATTGATATTTGAAAAATGTAAGCAAAGGTGGCATGCTTTGGCTTTGGCTTTGTCTGATTCTGGCTGGCCCATCCTATAATAAGACGAAGGGGATGCGTTCGATTATGCTTCGAGACTCCTCCCATGTCGAGTTGTAATCAGGATTAAACAGCGTAATGATGACGATCCCCCTGGATAAATAAAAGAAAAGGAGGAGATCAATCACTGTGAGACAAAATGGGAATTCCTCCCTTTTGATCATTAAAAGTTAGGTAATCACGAAATAAAGTGGATTAGCTGGGAATCGTAGCACGATAATGATTTTTCGCGTATGCAAATCGCAAGGCTCCAAATACCCAATACCACCGAAATCACGTCGATGTATCGAAATGATCGAAACCTTTCTTTCTATCTTCCTTTCCGACAAGGTGTTATATTATCTCGGGTGACTTACTGGTGGTTACGTCAGTTTCAGTAGGGTTTGGACAAGTTCATCAAGGTTGGTAATGTATCAATAATTGATTGTTCCGTTGGAGTATGTTTTTCTTCAATCCCACAAAGATGGACATAAACAAATACTTCTACGACTTCAACTTTAAACCCTAGGAATAAGAAGAAGAAGAAGAAGAAGAAACTGATCGGTCGAAATTCAGCATGATTAATATCAACTTTTAATAATTGACCATCGCCACGTCCCACGTAAATGATTTGTTTAATACATAAAAACCCTAAAAAAAATGGAAATGAGAGAGATTCACCCGCGTCAATGATGGAGTGATTGTGAGAAAATGTGTTGTTGTTGTGTGTTTGTGTGATGTGGTGGTGTGTGTTTTTATGTGGGGGTGTGATTTTTGATAGTGATTAGAGGCCTTTAGTTGTTAAAGATCAGTTTTCCCTCCTCGTTTTCTTTTTCAATCTTTTAATAAATCATTGAGGAGCATCTTCACAATCAATGAATAATTACACGGTACGGCCAGAGAATGTTCCTAACAGTGGAAGGGTAATACGTATCTCACTCATCCCATGCACATCCACAAAACACATCCTCTCCCCCTAGATAGCAACAGTAAAACTCTAACTTTCTGTTCCCGTGGGGGGGGGGGGGGGCGTGGGGGGGGTGGGGCGGGGGGGGGGGGGGGGTTTTAATATGTCCATAGAAATCAAAAGCTTCAAATTCAAGCCCCGGTTGTCCTCCACGAATTTCCAAAAAATGAGGATGTGAGATAGGGACCACAACACTAATTAATATCTCACCCTCCCCCAATCCCAGCAGACATTTATCCCATCCCCCCGCATTCAAAACTCAATTATATGCCGCCCCCTGACTTAAGAATCATTTTTGGGACGATTCCCAATCATGGTTAGCCGGACCCCCGCACGTTTAATATCCCACAACAATATTGTTTTTATAGATATCATTCGCCCAATATCATATGACAATGTCAGTTTCATATATAATAGGTATATTGTGCTACATCATCTGATAATAAATTCCCATGAAAGAGTCGAAGAACATGTTGTTTATTCCTTGCTTAAACATATAAAGCAATTGGGAATTTGCTTTTTTTAAGTCTTTCACATTCATTTAAAATTAGAAAAAGAAATCTTCCAATCATAATGGGAGACAACGCAAATACGTTACGTTTCGGGTCCTTCCTATACGCAATATATCGGAAATGAACACTCCAGCGATAATTTCATTAATATCCCTTCTTCCTCCGCCTACCTCCCCCTCCCCCGGCGCCGGCTTATTCGTTCTTCGTACAAGTGTCCGTCGTTGCATAAGGCGAAAGCCCATTGGGTAGCATGGTTAAACTGGATTCCGATCTGTACGAATCGTACGCCCCAAAGTGTAAACGAAAGAATAAGAGAGACAAAAGAATGTTTACGATGATTTCGGTTCCTATTCGGACCCTACGTTTTCAAATCCCCCATTCGTCGGGCGGATAAAATAGAATTTCACTATATTCAGCATGTGAGGTACAAACCTTTAGGTTTAGAGACCCTTTCTAATCCCGATTACAACCTACCACGAGTACAAGAATTCCCGCTTTCCCCCATGGTAAAGCAAAAATAACGCTCGAAGTATTTTCTCCTTCTCTGTGTTTGCCTCCAACACACACTCTTCCTTTACTTTACCCCTTCTTTAACCGCCACATTCTTTGCACGTCGTAGTATCCCTTATTATTCTATGCTATCAGGATTTGCTCTCTCTCCGTCTTTTCATTCGTTTTCGTATAAGCCGACTACGACAACCTATTTATAGAATAGATGGCCCCCACATATATCGAAAAATCTGACAGGTAAATATATTATATTGTGATATAATCTACTATAATCAAATTATATTCCCCCAAGAGATTATAATTATATGAATAATGTCCTTAATATAGACAAATGTTAATCCGCAATATAACCGGGACCCTTTCGGGCCACAAAATCCTAACAAACCTCCTACCATTCTTGGGTGGGAACGGGGTGGACCGAAGTCCTATCAGAACAATCTGAGGGATTTGTCACTCCGGTCTTTATCTCGACATACTAACAGATGAATATATCCCTTCTTCTCATCCAGGCTCCGAACGAAGCCTAGTCCAAAGAACACGAAACATCCAAGCCCCGACCGCCACTACGGGACTTGGAACTAACGCCACAATCTTCTGCTTCTCCTTGCTTCTCCGCGCCTCCCTAAGCGCCCTAATTAACCCAGTTTCTCTCCTAAGATAGATTACTGTCTCTTCGAAAAAGGTTCATACGAACGCCTTCCAGAAGGAACTAACAATAGTAATAAACAACGGCACCTTCTCATAACATACAAGAGCCCTCTCGATTCCGGACTCCCAATCATTCCACAACCAGCCATTCCTCATGCGAGCAAACATTTAGGGCTCCCACCTGAAGAAGAAAATTTCGTACCCTTTTTGGGCTTACTAAAGACACCTCCACGGAAATAATATTTCTTCATGAATGTCAGGACCACATGTCGAATACCTGACTAACTCTCCTTCACAGTTTCCATTGCAATCATTCGCTGAACCGAACGGTTTCCAATACCTCTGCAACCTTAACACTTTGTGACCATTGTCCAACGCGTATACCCCTCGCCACCTGCAAGTTGGAACAGTATGTGCGTGTGAAGCATGGCCCTTACTGAAGACTCATGTGAAAAGTTACTCTACTTTACTTTACTACATCCTTTTTAAAACACTGCCTTAACATCTATCTCCACTCTCTTTACCAAAACCACTACTACTTTAAACTGACTTCTCCCACCCTCGTCCCTCTACAACCTCAACTCTACTCTAACTCCGCTCTCTACTCCCCTACTCTCTAACTCTCCAACGTACTTCCATTCTCCTTACTTTCTTCTCTCTCTACTACTACTCTTCTTTACTCTCCCTGACGTTCGAGAATCCCAATCCTCCGTGCGCCGATTGGTCTCTTCGACTCGTGGTATTCAGCAGTCTATCTAAACCTCAACTAGCTACATTAGTACATTTTATCGTCTCTGGCGATCACTGTCGCTGGTATAAACAGCAAACCGTCAGCTAGGCTGACTAACCCTTGCAATCCTTCATCCTTACGTCTGCTCAAGGCTTGCCCTTGCAGTTTTTCTTTATGTGTTCCCCCCTTTTTAACCACAATGGAAGCATCTTACCGTGGATCGCTAACCCCATTTGGATCTATGTCCTCTGCTTACTGTTAGAATACCGCATCCATCATAGGTCCGCCTGCTCCCATTCCTCAAACTTCTTTTTCAATCAAATCTTTTGATAAAAGAGCAGAGACCTGTCTACCTCGTCAACTGTGAGAACACTGCTCACATACAAGAACGTCTCCCTGAAGCTCCGATATGAAGCGGTGCAGTGAACATAAAACAGCAAACACATCGCCTGGATCTCCTCATCGATCTTGTCGTCCGACCCTCTCCAAATCCAAAGATGCACGACGACCAAAATAACCAGTAAGAAATTAAAGCGTACAAACCCATCCGTCATTTTGAGCATGAAAAACCATTGGCCTGAGAAGAAGTTTGGATAGCTCAAAGTTCCCCACCCCCCCTCTCGTCATGTACATACTACCTCCAAAGCGCACTCCAAGGCCCGGCCTGCCAGTCGTCTCCTTGAGCACGATCGTCATAACCTCATTTGGATAAGGACGCAACTGAATTGCCGATAAAAAACGCACTAGGCATCTAATCTCATCTCCTCCCACTGGTCATTATGTCAACTTCGAATCACTCTTAGACTAATCTGTAAGAGCCTTCTCCCAATCCAAACCCTGTACCAGTAATGCCCTCATCTTTGAGCATTGACAGCAACGCCCTAAATTTCAAGCTCCTATCAAACTTCTCGATCTCGAACTTGTTTACTAGCCATGCGGAATCTTTAAATTTGCACAAACCGAGCACTGTATACCAATTGTATGATGCACACCGGAAGCCCTCTGTAGCGTGTTCTGAACATCGATTCGAATCGTCGATTGGAAATTAACGAAAAATAAGGAGACAGAATTTTACGTGGTTTGGTCAATCGACACCTACGTCCACGGGACAACCAGAAAGAAGTTTTACACTATATTCAATGGAGTATAGAACTTTTAGGTTGAAGGGACCCTCTCACCCCCCTTCCGATGTCGACCTACCTAAATAGCAAGAGAATCCGCTTTTTTTGAGGTAAGAAAATAACCTCTAAGTGTTTCCCGTGTTTTCCCCACACACACCAATTCTTTACCGTGTCCGCAACTCTTTGGCTCATCTCGTACTATCCCTTCTTCTATGCTCTCGACAACTCAATTTGCTCTCTCTCTCGTCCCAGTCTCTTCATTCAAATGGGCGGGGGGCGGGGGGGGCGTCGTATACCGACACCACCTATTTATTAGAATAGAATTGTGGCCTCCACAATATATCGATCGGAAATACTGGCCGGTAAATATATTATGTGATATAATCTAATAATCATCAATATATTCCCCCCAAGAGATATATTATCTCAACCTTCCAACTATATCACGAGCAAATATTAACAATATGTTTCAAAAATCGCAATATAACCAGACTTCGACCCACAAAATCCTTAACAACGTTATCCCTTTGTCATATATCTTCCTCCATTCATTACATCAGCTTAATGGTGGTTAAAGGTTCGATTAATTTGCGATGGCGGAGTTTGAACTTTGTAACTTCATTAATTTTCCAGATATGCATAATACTACCTCTAACAAAGCATACAAAATGGAAACCATTTCTACAACACCATTTTCTGATATAGGTTTGTACAACGAACGAAACATCCTCGTCTGGGGGGCGGGGGGGGGGGGGGGGGGGGGGGTTCGTACATTCTGCTCTCTTTTATTTTTCACACCTTTTCTTTTCCGTTTTATCCCTCCCACGATGGGAGAAAAAACTCCCCAACCAAAGGGAAAGTTGTAGTCGTATTTTCTCTTGTTTTTTTTTTTTTTTCGGGGCCGTAGGTGTGTGGTCCGTCCTGTGGTTTAAGCCACGACCCAACGAGTATCGTATGGTCGGGGGCCCTCGGCCACGTGCACGATCGGTCCCGGCGCATATGATTAAGAAGTGGTTTGGTCGTAAACAAAATGCCAGACGTCGCTGAGAACTCACTATCAGAGGGCGCTTTCTTTAACATTGTCGTCCATTTTCCTCATTTTCCCTTATGCAAATAAATCTCCAAGATGCATTATTATTATTACCATATTGTTACTGTTCAACGACTTTTTCGTTCTCCAAGCTTATCCCCACGAACGATGATCGAATTTTCTCGGGACGTAATTTTCTTCTTTTTAAAACAAAAAAAAAACAAAAAAAGACCAAAATTCTGTGAACATCGAAAAATTCCCATATCTCCCACGTAATATTCCAAATAGAAGACGACTCCTACTTTTCTTTTTTTCCCTCTCCTATCGTTTCGAATTCAAGATGTAAGCATCCAATGAAAAAGGGTCAACCTACAATTCAAACCGACTATCATGTCAGTCAGGTGTCAAATTAGAAAAGTGCAGCTATAAAAAATAACAATTCATTAACTTAACATAATGAACTAATTAAAAATTATTTAAATAATAAATGTAAGCCACAGTAAACTTTGAACATTAAGCTTACGAAGTAAGCCTCATAATGCATCGGTTTTGATAGGCGATTTGTCGGCAAAGGATGTGCCTGCCACGTGTCTGATTGGAAGAGCTTCTTGCAATCTTCCCCAATCTATCTTCGGGGGGTACAAAAAAATTCGTATAACCCCTTTTTTGAGGCCAATGTGGAGGAAATTTATCGTGAACGAAATCCCTGGTCGACGAATTGACGTCACCTCCATTCGTCATAAACAAAAAACAACACATGGTTTTAGGGTTTTTTTCTCCCGACAGTATTAAGAAAAGTTTTAACATCTTTTAATTTGAACAAGGAGAAAAGAAAGGGAAATCAAATACCCAATTAGGGAAATAGTTTTATTTTTGATGGTTGGTATTTGTTATATTTCCTCATAACGCACCAACGTAAAAACATTAAAAACATCATCAAAAACATCATCCGTCAGTAAGAAATCACACGCCCCAACTCCTTCTTAAAGAAATATTTACGTGGAAATCTGGACGAAGTAGATGGCCCCTTCAATGATGTATTCGATCCCCATTTGTTAGAATCAACATTTTAAGAAATAGAAACAAAATATATATAGCCCAACTTGCTTGTAATGGACAACTATATCACCACTTAAAATATTGTTGTAAGAAAAGTTAAAAAGAGAGACACCCCCCCAATTTTGACGACTTTGTTTGAGGTAAAGTGCCCTAAAAATTTTAACTACAAGTGGACGCCACAGTGAAATGAATGATATAAGTGGAGAAAGGGTTTTGTCGAGACAATGAATAAAATCCGAATATTATAGACAACATGTTCCATTGTCGCACGTTAAAAACGATGACAAAATAATTAAAAGATAGTAAAAGGTTAGATGGTGTAGATGATCTGGGGTTGTCATTATCGTTCTTCCTTTTTATGCCATGGGATCTTGCTAATAATTTCTATCTCTCTTCTCTCTCTCTCTCTCTATGTTCACGAAACATTGATGTTCTCATGTCATATAAGTTGCTTTCATTTCATATATTCGATGCTACCAAAAGATCTTGGAGAGTAATGGTGGTTCTCAATTATTCCTAGGCTCAGGAAACTAAAGATCTTGTGTGCGGAGAAAAACCCGCTGTTCGAGCATTTCGAATTCGCGCCTATAGGAAGGTTAACGTTTCGTGGTTTTAGCCACGGATTGTTCTGTTCAGAGTTTAGCGTTCCAACCGATTGCGAAGCGGGACCCGTCCACGACGATGCTGTGTGGAAAGCCCCTCCACAGCTGAAGCGATCGGTTGGTAGGAGATGTGGTAGGGAAATCGCCCTCGAAAAACAGTCGAGGACTACCATACACGTAATATGGGCACGATGTAGTAATACCGTCGCACCGATCATCAACGTAACTGTCAATCGAGAAGTCGTGATGGATTGAATGCGATACATATAATGTTTCTTACCCGGGAGAACACCACCGGGGGACCAACTCGATACAGGAGGCGATGATAGCCTATGAGGGGAACTTCTGGTTGATGCTCTACTGATCGCGAAGGGGCTTGTTGTGGGACATGATGTGTATCGACCACAATTTCATGGTCCTGCAAATGCGACCCATTTTGCCAAAAGGAGGACTACTGCCTACTTATGTAGGAGCAACCCTATTAATTCCTCTCCAAGGTTCAAGCATATGGTTTTGTCCGTGCATGTGTCGCGGGGGTCCTCGGCCGCGGAGGGAGACCCTCCCAATCGCTCTCTGGTGAAGGGTACAAGAGGACCCAGAACAACATGTTGTCCATGAGTGGGTCCCAGGTTTCTGTCTAAATTCCCTGTCCTGGGGGATGTGGTCACTGCTGTCCTTGATCAAAAAAGTTTCAACCCCATTGCAGAAGCAACCTTTAGATGGACTTTGGTTATGAATGAGATTGACGCTTCATGACATCCCATGACATGGCAAAGCCCCAACATGACATGAAAAATAAGCCTTTTGGTACCACACGGAGCTCGCTCGATCCGAGGACATTGATATGGGGCCGAGCCTTTTCCTTGACCCTATACCTCGGAGAGCCATGCGAGGCCTGGTTTGGTATGAAGGGCATCTTACGACTTCTTGTTCGAGAAAATCTCGGGACAGGAGTTCCTTGTACAATGGTGGCTGCTTCAACGGAGAATGCCTCAGAGAATGCCTTATAAACTACCGCACGCCTCAGAGAATGCCTTATAAACTAATTATTTATACCATGAACAGAGATGAAGCTATTCGGGCATTAATTTGCTGGAAGGTCTTCAAAATAAGCATGTACCTCGAGGGAGATGTAATAAAGGCTCTAAGTTGGTTGAAGTTCCTGGAGGATATCTCCAAATTCACCTTGAGGAAAGAAACTATTATCGGTTGTTAACGTCGAAAAGTTCTAACAAATCCTCTAGTTCTCCCACCTATTTTGTCTTTTGTGTTTTTAGAAGAAAAACCCCAAAATTTGAAAAAAGTTTCAAGTAAAGTCCTTGAAAATGTCTGGAGAAGGAAAATCTTCGGGGAAAATCCTTCTGGGAACTCCAT
>JARUPY010000540.1:0-109944 GCA_029817715.1 Melastoma dodecandrum
ATCCCTAAATACTAATCTGGTGAGAATGGCCTTTTAGAAAATTTATGCTCATATTAACATGCCTGCCACATATCACTTTGCAGTTTCATTGCGTTTACTGATTAAAACAAACCATTTCTGAACCTGAACCTCGTGGCCTGCTAACATTATTGCCGCCAAATAGTTTCAATCCGCATAGGCGATAAGCCGTTTGCCATAAAGGCAGCTATATAAAAAGCGTTTTACGAGTTTCTTGATGCCGATCATCTCAGGTGCCACATTACCAGATTTACCCTACGTCCACTATCTGGGACCATTGTCAACAGAGCCTGCCACTCTGCTTATCACCAGGAGAGTCGTCTTCAGAGGTAAGAGGGCCAAAAAGTATACACGACCTTTTGAGCTTGATTTCTACGTCTACCACTGCTCTCCACATGTCTTGTATTGAACCCTGGATAAATCAACAACAAAGGACATTTCATCAAACCTGGTGAAGAAGATAATCTTCACAATCCCAATCAGGCATGTCGGTCAATAACAAGGACACTCACAAATTCTTGGAGGAGTTTGTCTCTCCTGTTCTGTATCATGGTCGGGCACTACAGTGCTGTTGAAAGCGAACACTTTGTTTTCCCCACTGCATTTGCCTATCCGGGGGGAGTATTCGCTGTTGTGCTTGCAGAGTCACTTCCTACTCCAAAGTATGAAGCTATTATTAATTCAATCAATCCGCGGCGCATTTTGCCTGACTGAATCCTCAGTAAAACAATTTACAGGTAAACTTATGTCACAAAGTGCAACTGAATAGGATTTCTCAGGTTGAGCTGTACCTCTAACAAAAACATTCTTCCTGAGGTGGTATCACGCTGGAGTTAGGCCGCACGAAGTACTTCCTAGGAGAAGTTGTTTTGACTCTGATACAGTGAACAAGGCTCTAAAGCGTTTCATAATAGAATTTTCCAACAGGTTTCAAATAGGGAAATTAGCCAACTCAATCTATGGCATCTAGTTACTCTTCTAGAACACGAAACCAAGACTGCAGCATCGGTACCTTAAATGCAACTCGATGTTCCGTGTTGTTGACAACCTTCTGATCACTAACTTGCTTTTGCTGTTCCAGCTCAACTGAGTATGAGGACAGAAAAATTTCAAGAAGCACAATCTGTATATTTATAAAATGCATTTTTCACTAAGCCTCTAATCCCACAGAAAATATGAAGTCAGGAGAAAATATGGTCCATGTAGCGGAAATAAAACGGTGGTTTGCACATGGGTTATAGGCATGGAACATTTAAAGGTGAAAACTGTTACCAAGTTATCAAGAGTTTGTAACAGGATTGATCGTGGTAACACTGTTATAAAACACTTTTTCGAGCAACTCGGGGTTTATTCCTCGCACCCCGTTTAGAGTGGGTTCATATCTGGAATGGCGATAAGTACTACATATCTCAATATATCCTTGAAATCCCCAAGTCTGGCAGGCTTTGTGTTTGCACAAAGAATTAATCACTTTACAAACATACACCGAATGTATACAACAACACGTCCCTCCACACTCATCCGAAACCATGAATTATTCCAGATCACCCAACGCTTAAAAACTAAGGCACGATACCAATCAATCCGCCACCCTTTCCTTGCCATAATAATCCCAAACCCCCGACTCCTCAATTCAAAACAAGCGTCAATTCACCACCAATCTTCTCTCAGCCTAATTCATCCATCCCCCGTAAAAACCACTCGATCACGGAACGAAGTACTGGGACAGAGAATCGATTCCCCCCTTACAGCTGAATTCGGAGCTCGTCGGGATGGACGGAGATGAGCCGATCGACGAACGTCGTACACAGGGCCGTTGGTTTTGCTGACGTCATTCGTTGTTCTCGGGCAGAGAGAGGGGGAGGGGGGTAGAGCCCGATGATGTAATAATAATTAATGAAATGGATTTGGGATTAGATCCGGGGGAGTTATCTTAAAAAGTTATCCTAGCTGCTGTAACTGGGAAGACACGCGTCCAATAATGAACCCGTTGGATCAATAACTACGATTAGTGTTAAGGATTGATGGAAAGATAAAGGCTTGGTTGGGACAAATGCGTGATGTGTCAGGTTAAGGAATGAAAAAAATCAACTTGATAGGATGAAAATTTCTATACAATCACATGAAATGATTGGGTCAGTTTTTTCTTAGTATTTTTTTTTTTTTTTTTGCTTAATTCCAAAACACGTAATTTTAGGGGGTGAAGTTGTGAGATTAAAGTAATTGATCTTTTATTTTGATGAAAAATTCATTGGTTCGGTACTACAAGATTTCACCTTGACAAGCTTATTTTACTACAAAATCGTGACTTAATAATATTTCTTTTTCATTTTACCTATAGAAATTGTTTATTATAAATTTCTTGCATATTATGATAACTAAAGGTATTCAAGATGATTTAAAATTTATTTTGGAGTTTTCAAACCATAAGATCTTACCGAATTATCACTGTAAATTAGTTCGATTATGCATTATGTTGCATTAAAACAGAGGTCTTTGTAATCCACCCGAGTTTTGTTCCATAAGGAAGTCTATTGGGCGAAATATTTCGCCAAAGAACGCACTAACGACAATAATTACGACCAACTAAACCCACCAAAGTCGGCCTTACAAAGGGCCGACTGTGGTCCTCAAGGAAGCTCGGCCTTTGTAAGGCCGACTTTGGTTTTTGGCGAATGGGAAGTCGGCCTTACCAAAGGACGACTTTCACCAATTGTAACAAACGAAGTTCTGGGACGCTATCATGAAGGAAGTCGGCCTTTGTAAGGCCGACTTCGATTTTGGGGGAATGAAAGTCGGCCTTACAATAGGCCGCCGCGACTCCCTCAATATCTTTTTTTTTTTTGTCTTTGGAATTAAAAAAAAAAACTAAGGGGAATTCAAAGAAAAAATAAATTTGAGGATTTTAAAAGACAAAAAAAAAAAATTAAGGAAGTCGGCCTTTTGTCAAGGCCGAACTTTCATTCCCCAAAACCGAAGTCGGTCTTATATAATGCCGATTTCCTTCTTGCAGAGTCCCTGACTTCAGTTTGCTAAAATTTTTTCTAAGTGTGGTGAAGTCGACCTTTGTTAAGGCCGACCTTCCATATCGCCAAAACCGAAGTCGGCCTTAAACAAAGGCCGGACTTCCCCCTTGAGGGACCAAAAGTCGGCCTATCGCGAAAAATATTTGTCAAACTCTTTCGCCATAATGACGTCATCGTAGGAACAAAACCCCCCAAAAAAAAAAAATTCCGACAAAACTTCAGTCCGTCCGATTTCCCGTTCTATCCTGTGAACCTCATTGCCGGGTTGTGCATTGCGTGTTCTCTCTTCCCTTCATGGCAACCGCAGCAGTCCCCCTCCCTCCTTCCGCCACGTGTCCCGTGACCACCCCTCCCTCCCTCCCTCCCTCCATCACCCCCGCCAACCTGCGGCCTCCACCTACAACCTACTCATCTCTCCCTCCCCAACCCAAACACGATGTAATAAAAAATAAAAAATGCCTTGTAAATATGATCATGATCTTTCCGGGGAATATTCTCCTTTTCTGGTAATTTTCTCTTCTTTTTTTTTCTTTTTTTTCCGTTTCATGAATTGATTAGTTTCAGGGAAGAAGTAGTGGCGAAGGATGTCTGGAAATGGTGGGGTTTCCATTACAACCTTCTGGGTTTTTGGGGCCACAGAGGACGCCGGCTACGGGGCCGGGATCGTGGTGATCAAGAGGATTCGCGGCGGAGAACTCAAGCCTCACCGTCTACAGTTATGTCGTGCTACTCATCACCTTCCATTTCGCCTATGCTTGTTACACCATGCCTCCCGAGTAAGCCCAGACTGCATCGTCAAGAGCGTGCTTTACCCCGAAGCCGTTGTCCCCCTGCAGAGAAGGGTGGGGGGGTCGGTACTCCCGTGGCCGCTGTCGGCGGTTTGTTCATGAAGGAAGAGGTCAGGTTATGGGGTTGATCCGGGGATGAATCGGCTTCGGGATAAAGGCGTTGGGCACCGTTTAAATTAACGGCCCTGACGGGACGTCGAAGCTCCGGGGAGATTGACCCTCTGCGTTCCTCGCCGTGTTTATGCGATGGGGATGTAACGTCGCGGGGCATTTGGAGCGACTCGGCTGGATCTTAGGATATTCCCTCACGGTGGGGATGAATCGGGAGTGGGGATTTTCGTCGGTTTGTTCGGTGTGGGATACTTTCTGGGAAGTGCACGCTCTTCGGGTTCTCTTTTGGTTACGCAAGATGGTGGCTGGGCTTTTCCCAGGCGGACAGGGTGGCCGTCGGTGGTTGGCGGTTTGTCCCGGGAAACTGGTTTGGAAGATAGAGGAAAGAGGGGTTTGATCATGGGCGTCTGGAATGCGCCACGACGGTCAATCGGGAAACATCAAGTGGCTCCCTCCTTCTAGCGGCTTGCGTTTCTCGATTATGGCTGGGGATGGTCGTTCATCCGTCCCTGGAGCTCTAATCGTGCTTGGTGGAGTACTTTGTCCATATTGTTCTTGCCAGCATTACCCCGAGGACGTCGGCTTTCCTTGCGTGAACACGTTCAATAATGTGGGGGCTGCCGAGACGCTTGCCCCGATAGATGAGGAAGCTCAAGTGCCAGCTGCATCTTCCGCCTGTTCGACCCGAGAGGGAGAAGTGTCGGATTGATAGAAGCGTGTCTGATCCCAGGTGTCATCCCGTTCGCATTGTGTCTAGTTCTTCTCGAAGCTCGTGGCATATACGTTCCTGTACTGGTGTTGCCGTTTCTATCTCAGCCAAACAGGTAATCTCCTCCTCGAGCGAAGCTTCGGGGTGTGTTTTTCGCTGGTTCTTAATCACAGGCCAATAGTTTTCTGCTGCTAATCTTCAATGTCGTCCCACTGTAATGTCAGAAATCGGCGGGGAGTACGTCTCTGTGAAATCTGCCGGGAACCTTTCGACGTTATTCGATGTCGGGTGGCATATTCGGGGGGATTCTTTGCCGGCTACGTATCTGACAAGCTCAATGCTCGTGCAACTACGGCAGCATCTTTCATGTACGCTGCAATCCCGGCCATGCTACTATACCGATCCTATGGAAGTATTTCACACCCGATCAACATCTTACTCATGATGGTTGCCGGACTCTTTGTAAATGGGCCTTATGCGCTAATCACGACCGCAGTTTCCGCAGATCTTGGTACTCACAGTTCTCTGAAAGGGGATTCTAGGGCTCTTGCCACTGGTAACGGCAATAATTGACGGGACAGGGTCAGTCGGAGCGGCCCTCGGGCCTCTTCTCACCGGGTTCCTATCTAGAAAAGGTTGGGATAACGTGTTCATAATGTTGATGACATGCGCACCCATCGTGGGCTGGTCTGCTTTTATCACGGTTGGTCGCTGCAGAGATCGCAGAGAGGACTAGCAGGCCGTTTGTGCGTCATATAAGGCAGCCACCCCTGCTAGGTAAGTGGTCGGCATTCCCTCGGATTCTGATTTTCGTTCGCTGCTCGCTCTAACTCCATGTTTTCCACAGAGCATATATCCGAACCACTCTTGAGCAACAAAACTTAAACGGGACAGCAACAACGATTTTCTCTACACGACGAGATGGGGAATTCCTGTCTGCTCGGGGTTAACAGGCAGGGTAGCGCTGGAGATGAGTCCAGGGAGCTCGTTTTTTTCAGTAATACGGTTGGCCATGTACGTCGCTTTTATCACTTCAGCTCTTACAATATCTTCCTAGAGATAAGACTGCGAAACGATGTGCCAAGACAATACAAGAATGTTGTTCGCTTATGAGGAATGTAGATTTCACCGGAAAGCCAAAGTTGTGGTCGTGTTCGATCAGCGTGTACCTGTTACTGGTTCGTCGAAATGTTTAGGACTTGGATTAATCCATCGCGAATGGTGGAGTCGGAGTTGGAAGATCTCACGAAAAACACTAGCAAAATCCTCATATGGTCTAGTGTCAAATGAATAACTAAGAATCAAATCGATTTCGAACAGCGGAGAGCTCAAGAGGAGAAGAACCAGAGGATGGCGAGGCAGAGGAGCACGAGGAGAGGGATGAGGTTGGATGGCGTTCTCGGCGGATCGGGCACGGGACATATCTCGCTCGGCCGCGTTGCTTGATGGATGGTAGGTAGGCAGGGAGAACGGTTGGGCGACTCGGGAGGATTCGCAAGTTCGTCGCATCTTGCCGGTGGACAGCAAAAGGGAGGGGGGAAGAGGGGATGGATATTACGCGGGTGTGGTCAACGGCGGAGGAAGAAAAGTAAATATGAATTTGATTTCTTTCGACGGGTTGGGGTTGGGGTGGAACGCGCTTTTGGTTGTTGACGTCGTCGTTATGCTCAGTTACCACGGTAAAAGATTTTAATTGTCCCAAATCAAATTAAAACAAAAATATTATTTAAATCAATTTGAACGAAGAGGGACGTGGGACTTTAAGTTTTGCCCCTTATTTAGTGTAACCTTTACTAACATGATTGAGGATGATTCATTTTCTCGTATTTTTAGTTATTAACATCACCCTTTCGATAAGATCCATGGACTGGAAGTGCAGCAAACGGTGAATTTATACTTTTTTTTCGTTGCAAAAATATTTTATGACGATTCATTACGAGAAAAATAAGAATCGGGTAACTACCATGTTTGATGTTGAATGTCAGTCATGCCAAATGTAAGAAACGGAAACAATACGCTCGCCAAAATGTTTGAACAGACATTTATCAAGTGCTAACTTGAAGGTTATGCAAAACGATCCATAATATCCTTTTGCCTTGCATTCAATGAGACCACCCCAAATTCTCCATCATGTCAATGCTAATCCCAATCAGACACACATAAAGAAAAGCACCTCTCATTTTGTCCGACCATCTTCCCTTCCACCACTATCACCAAACACAACTTAAATATATCAAGAGTCAGGAACCCACCCATTGTGATCACAGCCACAGCACCACCCACAAACCCAAAGCTATTCAAAATGTCATCTAATTGGACTACCATATATCAATCAAGCCACACAAATATTATTCCCACTATCCTGACACCCAGCGATCCCTGCACACCAGGGAGGTTATAGGGCAAGGCTGAAAAGAATGGATTGTATCAGTTCCAAAACATATGTGCAGAGAGCCAAGGGGAACAGAGTAAATTTCAGTTTCACAATTCATCATAATCGGAACATTCTTACGGTAAAAAAGAACAAAGACTGGTTATTTTTTTACATGACATGTCATTAGAGAACAGGGTTCGGAGCAGAACATGCCTCCCAAAGTCGTGCAAGTACACCCTTTCAAGTTGAGCAGCAGCCGGATTTTTTTGGTTCATGTGGCTGACCCCCTGATGTTTCACGGTTGGGGGCCTCGCGTTGTTCACGGCCGGTTGGCTCGCCATCCTACAGATTTATCGGAAGTTGTCGCAAGGATTGTCGAGAAACTAAGTCCAAACAGAAAGATAAAAAAGAACCAGGGAGTAAGAATGACGTACCGGTTCTTGATGGGAACCAGCCATGGCCATAAAAGCATGCTCCACATTCATGGAATACTTTGCACTGGTCTCCATAAAAGGTATTCCAATCTCATCTGCAAATGCCTAAAATGACAGAATGCTGATCAGTCATAAGAAAACATATTAATCAGAATGTTCGATGGCTTGGTTAATTTTTTTTTTTTTACCTTGGCTGTCTCGGTGGAAACAACCTTCTGTGCAGTCAGGTCACATTTGTTCCCAACGGGCAACTTATTCACATTTTCACTTGCATAGCGGTCGATTTCACTCAACCATTGTTTTACATTGTCGAAGCTCTCCTGGTCAGTGACATCATAGACTACCTGAAAACATTTAAGAAAGCGGCAAAAGAATTTTCAACAACAAGATTCAAGCACTCCAAAAAAGAGTGAAAATTAAGTAAAAACTTACTATGATTCCATGAGCACCACGATAATAACTGCTGGTGATCGTTCTGAAACGTTCCTGGCCTGCCGTGTCCCACTGAAAGCTCGCGTATGAAAAAATGCTATCAACATTATTTCAAGAAAAGAGCACAAAAGCATTAGGCAATCCCGGATTGGCAACACTGCAGTTTAATGCCCCACAACAACAGACACTGGCACAATCCGCTATTTATTGACTCGGATTGAGGAACGTCCCAACAGAAGCAATAAAGTAAAAAAAAAGGCAAGCCGGGGAAAGGAGGTTACTATTTGCAGTTTAATGGTTTTTCCATCCTGCTCAACTGTGGCGGATTTTCTGCATCAGAATATGTTCTCATAATATTCAGTAATTACTAAAAATAGGGAGGAAGTAGGAAAAACAAATAATATCATGGGCATCAATACTTACAAAATCAACTCCAATGGTGCTGATGTAGCTCTCCAGGTAAGAGTCATCCTAGCATTAGAAAATCAACACAAATAATCTAAAGATTGGATTGTGCTTTTAACTCCCAGAAAACATGGAAGGAAGAGAAACATTACGAGAACATAAAAGCGCGATCTCCAGACCAGAGTGAAGACGAAGATTATTGTTAACTGAAATGGACACGGGCAATAATCGATTCTAAAACATCTTTAAGGGCATGATCCTATTGTCTACGCGCTCCCTTAAAAGAGAGATGATGAATTCACGATTACTTAAAAAAGGGAAAACAGAAAATTGACGGCAGCCGACTTACTGCAAACCTCAGGAGGAGGCACGATTTCCCAACACCAGAGTCCCCGATGAGTAAAAGCTTGAACAAATAATCGCTGCAGGAAGGAAAGACAAGGGCAAAATTAAGCCGCACAATTTCATTCCATTCCACGATAAAAAGACCGCCCAGCCAGCCAACTAAAACACCTCGTCACTAACATTCAGCCAGCTTATGCCAAACGAACAAGAACGGTGATAATCCCACGCCTGTAGTTCCTAACAAGGACCAGATGGACAGACAGACACGAACGACTTTAATCGACCGGTTTGGAACCCCTTAGAAGAAATCAACGACCAAAACATCACATGCAGCTCCTTGGAAATCTACTCCGAAATCATTCCTATATTACCGTGCAGCGAGGATCCGATCCAACGCGAAAACCTAAATTTCAAAAGGGGAGAAAAGGAGGAGGGAAACAAAATCCCATCGCAACTAACGAAAAATCGTCGACCAAAAGGAGGAATCGCGTCAAGGAAGGAGAACGAGAACGAAGAAGATTCGCGGAGGGCTGCTTACTATTCGGGATTCATGGCGGGTTGGTGGGTTGGGGTGTTGGGAATGGCGGAGGAAGCGGAGGGGTCACGGTCAGTCGAAGAAGAAGAAGAGTTAGAAGGAATGAGAGAGAGAAGTCGGAGATCGCGGATGTTTACTTTATACTCATTTTAAAAAAAAATATATATAAAATATATAATATATAATAGATAATTGTTATTAATTGGTTGAGACACGGAAATCAATCATTGCTGACGTCATCACCTTCCCACATCAAAACGAATTATTTTTGAACAACAATTATTCCAATCTTAATAAACAAACTAATACAATATAGGGAACGAAGGTCACTAATGAAAAATGAATGAATGCACCAGAAAAAAGCATATTCATCAGCACCACCTGGGATTAGCAGAAAGCGGAGAGGCCCACGATATTTTATAACTTAGTTGGGGAGACATGGAGCTTTTACATTACTCGTCGGAGAGAGATGACTGTAACACTACATGATATCGATGCTTAGTATGATTTTCCTATTGATGGTGAGGCTGTTGTATGGGAAGTTGCCTGATGATACTATGTTTGAAAGAGAATTTTTTTATAAGTAATATAACTTTGTAATCAATAAAAAATGTCCGTACAGAAATCAACAGTGGTATACCTCTGGAAATCAAGCTAACACAAATACCACGTATACGTGCCTAAAAATCATATTAAATTAATCTACGTTCGAGGCAATGACAGAAGAATAAACGTGGCAAGTGTCCGAGGAGGCAACAACCGCTCATCAAGTCGTTGCTTTGTTGCGCTCCATCCACAATATGAAACAATATTGAAAGAGAATTTTAGTACTATATCTCTTGATATTGACGATGAAACAATATGATTATTATAAAGCTCATATATATTACAGCTTCTAGAAGGAGTGATATGTCCGGATAAGTCTGGAAATTAAGTACGTGTGATGATTTTTTCCTTTATAAGAAGATGATTTGGAGGCAACTGTTGGTTTATAATTGAGGGGTGCTTGTCTTGTGTGGCTACATATATAGTTATGTATTGCGTCGACACGTGATGTTCGAGATATTAACGGAAGCAATCACGTTATTCAGATTTGGACATAGTGATAAAATTCCCACTTATAACTCGGAGCACCACTACCTTCACGGTGGGATATTAATTTTGATACAACTAAGGTTTCTACTCATGTTACTTCTTATCATATTTATTTTGACAAAAAAAAAAGCGCACACAAGTATTTTGATTTATTTTTCTGTTAGATCGTTCGAAATTTTGACACTGATGTTGTATGTTCAGGGTGTGGAGTGTTGGTATAAGTCGTCGCTATGAGAAAGTAACGATTTCAACTGTGTATTTCGCTTAAATTATTCTATGCTCCTTCTTTAACTCAATTTTTTTTTTTTTACTAAAGAGTTATTTGAGTGCAAAACTCTCGCGAAAGAAGTTTTTGGAGATAAGAAAAACATTTTCTCTACTACTGTGTATAAGAAAAAAAGAAGTTTTCTTTGTCTTATATGTAATAACTTATCTAGAAAAATACATGCAGTTACGCCATCACGATCAACTATCACCTGGACTTTGGCAACTTTCTTTTGTCCAAGCCATAATTCCAGGTTCTTCTCATCCTTCTGCTTCCGGGTAATCTCTCTGTACATCACGAGATTCCTGATGGGTGAGCACGGGGATGTTGGGGCTGAACTGCGGTTAACGTTGGAAATAAAGGAATTTGTTGAAGCGATGAGATGTCGATGGAGCCCAAGACTTGTTGTTGAGATTTTGGACAAACACATCTGTTCGTCGTCGGGACAGTTTGAACTCGCCCCACTTGGGTCCGAAACGACGGGTTTATTTGAAAAATTCAGATTCTAACACGAAACAAAACGGATGTCAGAAGACAACGACGAGAGCAAACCCCCATCAATAATAGACCACTTTCTCTCCCTCTCTCTCACACACCGCCATTAACTTGGGCCATCCTCTAGATGAATTCCTAAATTATACATACAAAACTTAAACCCAACCTGCCAAAATTAAATAGATGGAGAAAGAAAAACCAAGACCAAAGGATTTTGTTCTTCTCTTCGTAGTATGGAAGATTTTTGGTTCTTCAAACAGGAAGAAAGGGGTGCCTCTAAACTGGATCACAGGTGATGCGGTGTGCGACTAAGACACAAAAGCGAGAGAGCCGAGCAAGAGTAAGACCTCACTGCTTACCGCCGAGGGTGGGGAACTGCCCGGGGTCCTCGATCGAGGGAGCAGCCACGTTGTTATAAGTAACCCCGCCATTGTAACCACCCCTCGTGCCACGGCCACGGCCTCGCCCACGCCCACCAGGGCTGTAGTACCTCTCCCCATCAGCAGGCTTCAGGAACTCATTTATGCTAACAGCCTGACAAGGAAATGAAAAGAGACTTGGCAGAACACTCCAGCAACAGCTAATTGTGAGAAAAGAAAAGGAAATGGTATCTTTCGAATACCTTCTTCTTATCGTCCTTCTCCGCCGCATCCCGGCGCTTGTCCTTTTCAGATCCCTAACAAAAGCAAGCATGATGAACTAGCTTCGGACATGATCTTGAAACGCCATCACAGCATAGAGAGGATAAAAAATCTCACCAGTTTGATGAAGACCTCATCATTGTCCTTCTTGTTTGACAGCAGCTGCATAGACTTGAATTCTTTGTCCAAATCCACCTTTCTCTCCTGGGCTTTCTCAGCCTGCAAAACCTTCCTTTTCTCTTCAAGCACTTTCTGATACTCTTCCAAGGTCATTTCCTGGTAATAGCAAAATAAACAACTAAGTTAGAGAAATCTATTAAGGAAAGAAAAGCAGTCAATGTTCATAAGTGACTCTATCAAAAACACAAAGCAACTGAGACCTTTGTCCATCATAACAGAATGGCACCAGACCAGTGACTCAAAGTAAAGACTGCTACCACAACTGGGTCATAAGACTATGGCCTCATGTTAGCTCAGAAGAGAGAAACCCACATGCATCAGAAAAGGTGCCTGGCAAACGACCTACCTTGTCTTCAGGCTCCTTCTCTTCTGGTTCCTTTTCAGGTGCATCCTTAGCAGCATCAGCAGACTCTTCCCCAGCTATGGGCTTCTCGGAAGAGACATTCTTCACTGCCTCTTCAGTCTCACTGTTGAAGATGCAGATAGAGTTAGGTGATAAATAACATCATTAATACAATATATAGCCATTAAAGAAAGGAAAAAAAAACTTACGGAGCAATTTCATCGTCAGGAGTACCCCAGTTACCACGTCCAGCACCGTCACGCTTAATCTCACTCCTATGTGGAAGGATAAAATATAAGAATGACCATCATTTATTGGAGAAGTAATAATTATAACATGACATAAAATGTCCTCGTTGCGATACTAACCCTCGCCCAGTTCCACTGCGGACGCTCAAATACCCTTCGGGGGCGTTCACCCTCACCAGCTTCTCCATTACTGAAACCTCCACGGCGTTCACCCCGGAAAGGAACCACGTGGACCACCATGCCTTTCAAAGGATCTTCCAGAGTTACCGTCGTCAGAGGGCTTGTAGCCTCCAGAATATCCATTGGTGTTGGAAAAGGCATTCTCAGTGTTCCCACCATCACGACCAGCATCGCGATCAAAACCACGACCAGCATCGCGATCAAAACCACGACCAGCATCGCGTTCAAAACCACGGCCACCACCACCACGTCCACGACCAAATCCACGCCCTCCACCTCGGCCTTCGCCACGTCCTCCATCATTCCTTGCCTCCCTCACTGAAAACAAGATTCAGAAATCAAATGATTTCCTAATGTAAACTCCCATAAGCAAGCTTCAGAAAAATCACCGCATATTCTCAATTACAGAATCCATCCAAAACAGCTTCCATAAGAACGATGGACGGACTCACAGTTTCAATACACACAAGAGCAATCAACAAAGACCAGATTACATAATATGAGAAAATAAACTATTCCAGTCCCCACATATAAGAAAATTAACCGAACATGCAGCTCGACCATAAAAACTCAACAATCATTTCTTGAAAACTAACCCCTGTAATCAGACGGAATTTATGAGGCACCTCAAATAAATATATACCGAAGCAAAAAATATGAGTCCCAGGCAAAGCTTTAAGTACTACAATATACAAACAAATCGCTGAGCAGTCTTCATCTTGAGTGTTTCGAAGCAAACAGCGGCAACTATCAGAAATCACATCGTTATCAAACATCTCCACCAAAAATATCACCAAAACGCACAGAAACTACTCCGGTGGCAAGCGCAAGCAAGCCGGTGTACAAAAAACATCACCAGCTTGAGCGGGAGGAAGTGGCTTGGAAGGCAGCTTGGCCGGCTGACCCTGGGCCGCGGCCTGAGCGGGAGCAGGGGACTTCTTCGGCTTGGAAGCCGGAAGGAGCTGAGCCTGAGCCTGAGCGGCGGCGATGAGCAGGCTGGGATCGTCTCCATCGTCGGCTCCGAGCAAGTCGAACGGGTTCGCCCGTCGCCATCGCTCCCTTTTCGCTTCTCCTGACTTCCAATCCAACGAATCACCCCCGAATGAAAGCCCTAACTAGGTTGCTCACAAGTCACAAGCGTAACCGTATTTCCGCCATCGGTTTGCGAGGGAGGGAGGGAGAAGAGAAAAAACCTAGAGAGATGCGGCGGATAAAAGACGGCGGCGCTACTGCGAAGACGGAAGAGAAATGTTTCTCTCTTTCGATGGGGTTAAAAACCCTAGCCAGGTGGGGGTGTAGGGATCTGCTGAGTGCAGGCCCACCGGTGGGATGGGCCGCTGTCAAGGCTGCCATCGATTTTGGGCCGTTGGATGAGTTTTGACCTTTGGGATTATCTTGGACCGCTAAGTTTGAATTACTAAAATGTCCTTGATTGTGTTGTGCCAAACTTCATTTAGATTAATTTAATGTAATTTAAAAGTATTATAATAATTGTATGATTGATGCATGTAAAAACACGTTCATTAATGAAGTAATTTAATTAATTGAATGCTTAATTTTCTTTTAGGTCATAAGGATTATATTATTACTGAACAAGAATGTTCCTGGTCCTAGGTTGCGTTGCCGATGATGTCGTCCCGCTCCGAGCACCTTCGAACTCGAGACCTCCCGTTGCCATCGTGTTGCTTGTGTATAATCTCTTCACGTTTGACCTCTGCTCGTTGATGAGCTTCGCGAGGCTCCGCTTGGCATTCGAACGGAACGGGCAGTTCGACGACCGGAACCCGTCCACAAGGTGTAGGTTATGCCTCGAGGTCGTGGCAGCACATGGCGTCTGCGTCGGGCCTCAGGTATGGGGACATCCTCGTGTCGACCCGGAGCTCCGTCCCCATGTGGGAGTAACCGTCCCACGGCGTCGTCACCTCGATCCTTGCGAGCTTGCGGAGTTGCTGCTTCGTTGATTCGTTGAGGGAGATCCCCGCCGGGACTTTTGTGATGATGTCCTGGTTGTTGACGATCCGGAGGACTTTGACGTTCTTTGATTTGATTCGGTCGCCGAAAGACCTGTTCCCGACTTTCGGTCCCCGAAGGAGAACACCGCCATGGGTGGTGGCTGCGTAATGGAGGTGCTGCCGGACACGAGGACAGTGCTAAGCTCGTCGGCGACTAGGAGTGCGAGGGCCGCCCCAAGGCTGTGGCCTGTCACCGTAATGCTCAGAGTCTCGTTTTTGTACGTCTCGATGAGGTCCTTTACTTCTTGAACAACCGACTCGGACAAGCTCGGGACGTGTACTCCGCTCGTTTTGTACAGGCTTAGGAACCCGCATTCGACCTTCGGTTTGCTGTGCGAGGTCAAGGCCTCATCGTCAGAAACCGGGACAAGATTGGCACGAAGATTCTCTGCCCATTCTAGGCACGTTGAGGTTCCCCGCAGGGCGATGACAATATCCCTCCGTCCCATCCGCTGGATCTCCCGTCGATCATCGCACACTGCCACGTACCCAATCCGGCTCGACCTCTGGGTAAGCCAGCCAAGGTCCGGCACCACGTCATCCACCCATCCAGGCAGCCCAACGGACGACGTCCCGTACAAATTCCTCGTCACCCTGTACGTCCTGTCTACCGATGCCACATGACAAGCCGACGACGTAGACGTCTCCATTCCCTCTTCCTCCCCGGTCCACGTGGCAGGGCTCGAGTGGAACGCGTGGTAGGCGGCCTGCACGAACTCCCCATACCTAACAACCTCCCTCCGGAGGTTCTCGTCCAAGGGGTCAAGCATCCCGGTCCAGTCATCGCGCCCATGGTACTCCCTCCACCGTCCACCGAGCCCGTTCCTCGGGGAATACTCGTTTGTCGTCGAAAGGAGCTGCTGAAAACAATTCCCACCACCTTCGACCGTCTCCTCCACCTCGGCAGAACCGTCCTTCCAAATCCTTGCGAAATTCAACCCTCCGAACAGCCCCCTGCCCTTCTTCTCCTCATCGACTGGGAATTCCCTGACCTCCTCTGAGCTCGGGCTCTGCCTCTTCCCAAGCAATCTATCGAGGTTGGACAGGTGCAACCTCGCCGAGTCGCCCGACCAGACGTTAGCATCGTCGAGGACGGTGGACAGGGATACGACCTTGGGGTTAGGAGGGGTGAGGGGCTTGAGGGGGGACATCCGGCTCTTGAAGGTGGTGCGTTTGGTCTGAAGATGATGAGTTGGGCTAAGGTAAAGGCTGTTAGAAGGGAGTTTGGGATTTAATGTCGGCATGATTTGTAACAGGGGGGGAATCAAAAGAAAATCAAAGTGGGATTGAGAGCATTTCTTCACAATTTATATAGAGAGGGAATTGCATGGGAATGCGCTTGCTTGTTAGTTTGCTAATTAATGAAGAAATAAACTGGTTTTCCCCATCATATAGGCTTTCATTAAAATGATACAAACAGAGTTTTTGTTACAACATAAATTAGTGGCGAAAATATCTTGAATTCAAAAGTTTTAAAATTTCTTAAGAAATTACCTAAATCGGTTCTAAAGATCGATTTTGTTCGTCAAGGAAATTTGTATCGATTTTTTTCGAAAAAAAATGGGAAAATCAATGTATAAAAACTGATTTTTTATTTCGAAAAAATTAGGGAAATTAGTGTTTGAATCCCGATTTCAATTTCATAAAAGAAATTTGATGTTTTAAACACCGATTCTTATGATTTCGTATGCCAAAATTCATGTTTAAAATATTAATTTTTTTAAAAAGACAAAATCGATGAAACAGAAATATATTCAAAACTGTGACTTAATACCTCGATATAAATAAATGGGTCGGGCCAATCTCATTAGGGGTAACAATAAAATTTGATAACCCGATAATTCAAACCGAATCGAATCGAACCAAACCGATAATTTCGGATTTTTTGTTTTTTGATTTTATTGGTTTGATTTTAATATTTTAACTTCGGTTCAGTTTTTTTTTTCGGTTTTTCTCATTATAGTTTAATGGGTTTGATTTGACCCGAAAAACCCAATAACATGGGTTATTTTTGTCATTTGTGTGTTAAACTGGGCTGAAATTTCAAAGTTACATGAAATTAGACATTTTGTAATTATCATTCTTTGTTTTTAAATTTGGGAACTATTATATGTCAAAAATTTTGAACTTCAGAATTGTAAGTCAAAATTTTTATAAAGTGATTTATGTTTTATGATTTTATCGGGTCCCGAACCGAACCGAACCAAAAAAATCGGTTCGGTTTTGAAAAAATTATTTTGGTTCGGGTTAACGGTTTGGGTCGAAAGTTATGAACCCGATAACAATAATTCGGGTACAAAATATACACAACCCGATCCGAACCGGATCATTTACGATCCTAAATCTCATCATAACTAAAAATGAGTATAAAAAATTAGATAGCTTTCACTATCATGAAGATTGATGAGAGGGGTAGGAAAGAATGTAAAACAAAAGGAGAGAAAAGATTAGAAAGGAAATTTGATGATGTGGAAAAGGGGTCGGAGGCTGCAACCAAAGAATAAAATAAACCATGATTCTTTTGACTTTTTCCATATTTCACCTTTCTCATTTCCAAATGTTTTCCCTAACAAAAAACAATTGGTTCATTCAATCGTTAACACTTGTTAAATATTTTATGCGTGTGTTTATATTTACGGACCTTTTTTGAATTGGGAAATGGGTCCCCTTTTATTCCTTTTGCATTTGCTTGAGCAAGAGGATATGTCTCTATGGAAAAGGACTTGGACTTTTACCCATATCGAAATATATAAATACCCTCGACCCTTGACTATTATAGAAGAAATTTACAAATAAAATAAACACCCAATTTCACCCTTTTCGAAATTAAAAAAAAAAATTATATCCCAATATTTACGATTCTACTTAGCTACACGTACAATTAATCCATCTCAATTACATTGAACCGCGACACACGTCCATAAAAGGTTTGTATGAAAGGAAAAAAAAAAAAAGAAAATATAGGAACTTAAGTAGGATTGATTTGACTAATCCACTCTCCATAGATGATCACTTGACTAAAAGGGTCCGAAATCACTCTATTAATCAGACAGACCAAAAAGAAAACATGGAAGCTAAAGAGATCGCTCTTATTCAAGATTAAGGAGGGGGAGTTTTTAGGAAGCAGGTAGGAAACTCACATCGCCACCGACTATTTGACTAGTTCGAGTGGGTTGTACAAAAACTTTACTTGGTTCTTTTTGGTCTTTCCCCTGTATGGATTACAGCTGCCTTTTTTTTTTCTTCTATCATTTTTCCAAAAGCAGACACCAAATTATGACCGGAATTCGAGAATTATAAACCCTCTGACGGCATGGAAATAGTATAAGTCTGTAGTGTAGTCCAAGTTAAAGAGAAATTTCACGAAATGGTTTCAAGCGAAGAGTCTTTGTTTATTACATCATTTGGGAGAATGTGCAGATGAGTACATTATCCGCATGGTCTGGACAAAATAAATTGAGGATGGGGAAAAAAGGGTTTGTAGATTGTTGTTGTTAAGATGAGATATTTCTTTTAAGGGTTTCTTAAAATAGCATGGAAGAAAGATGAGATATTCACTAGAGAGATTTCAGTTCGAATCTTAATAGTCAGCGTCTAATAACAGTCCGTGGATTTTGCTCGAAGAATCCTTTGAAACGGGTTTGAGTTATAAAAGAATTGCTAGTGTGTATTAATGTTGATCAACTTACGTGTGCGGTTGGGGGGTGGGGACAGATTATTAGTTTGGTCAAAGATGTTTAGGCAGAAAATCTGCCACATAATCCGTATTAATTATGTCTCTTACCTATACGAATGAGTTTAATCAAGTGATGGGGACGATACAAATCCCCATTCACTCCAACAATCCATGTAATTAACCTAATTATAAACCCCTAAAATGATTTAACTAAGTTGACTTAAAGTTATGGCTCGTACTCCTTCACTAATCACTTGCTTTTACCAAATCATGTTTGACAATATCTTAGTTGGGTCAATGTTAATAGGTGGTAACTGAGTATGGAAAAGCAAGCAAACGAACGAAAGGAAAGTCGTCTCGTCCACCGACACCACTTTGGGACCAAAATATCGATCGCACCATAATAAAATTATCATTGTCATTGTTATTGACCCCTCCCAAAAAGCTTTTCCCCACTAGATTTGTGGGCGGCGGGGTGGGACTTGGGCTATATTTCATGTCGGCTATATTTATTTAGGTCAGTGTTCATATGCATTCTGGGATGGTATATGATGTGTTTTTGTATGGATTCCAATCAGTCCAAGAACTAGTTTTAATTCGATAATTGTTGGATCGAGGGTGAGGGTTAGATGCCATGTTGTTTGCATTTTCGAAGTAATATGCCGCAGCCGATGATCCTCGGCTTGACGAGGCGAACGATCAATCGAGATGAATCGCCACTGCTCAGTTGTAGCATCCATAGCATTCGGCTTAGATCAAAATGATTGTTCCGAATTGTCCAAACTTTCATAGGGATGTGGACTTTGTAGGAATCGGGGTCGGTAGGTGTTGGTGCCAACTCGAATTATTGTTTAGTTGTCCAAATATGTTGGGGACCTGGTGTGTCTGTGTGCCAACTTGACTTTTTATTACACCCCATAATCCCTAAAAAAAGAAAATGAATCATATGGTCAAGAGATCACTCGTACATACTAGACTTTTGTCCCGATCATCACGAATGCCACCAATCGAAAGACACCCCAAGACATAGCCAAAAAGTCTCAATTGTCAGATTGCGTGGTTCACGAGTTTAGAGAAAATAATCGAAGAGGGCATGTCGTGGACAAACACAATTTTCGACATTATATTATATTCTTACACGTGATCCGTACGTGTAACATTTTGCGGATTGAGAGTCAAAAATATTATTACGTGTTAATACAACCTCGCTGGCCATGTGACGGTGCCTTAGTTTGGAGATCGCGTTGCGTAGCGCCGTATCCCGGTAAGTAGACTGGCTAGTTGACCTCCCGGGGACGATTAACGTAAACGAGTCGCGACCCGAGTCGAATAGAGAAATTTTAGACTATCCTAACACGAACACTGAGTGACGATCGAATATCGGGAATCCTCAACGTTCACGTCATGAAACATGAGAAGAGGGAAGGAAGTTTGGCCAAATTAGGGGACGAGTGAAAGACAGCGAAACATGAATCGGCGTTGACAAGATTTCGTTTCGTTTTGTTTCCCAAATAGTTTTCAGACTTGGAAGACACGCACCGCTGAGGTTTTTCGTTTGTCCGAAAACTAAGACGGAAGTCAAAGATTTGGTGGGGCTTTATGACACAACGTAAAAGCTTTGGTATTTTTGGCGAAATAAAAATTCAGAATCGACAGTATTCTTAAGGCATGTAAATAATTTCTTTTTAAATAATCATAGGCCAAAGATTGTTTCATTTTTTCGTAATGTACTAATTAAATATTTCCATCCACCTATATCGTGCAAAAAACTAATGTGTTTTGGTCTGACATTTAGCTTTTGGCAATGCGACGATTGACTTTTTCTTTTGTGTGCGACATTCATGTGGTCGGTAATGTTGACATGGGCGTGGCAATCTCGAGGAATTCAATATAAGCCCTCGGGAGTCACTCTCCGGCCGCATCTCGACCCGCCGATTTCATCCACACACAAGTGACTGGACGGACCGCGCAACCCGTTTTATTATGACGGTTAGCTCGTCCCTCCAGTTAGGTGGTCTGAATTAGGGTGGTATAGTTATACTTAATCACTTACCAAGCTCGCATGTATGGACGCTAAGCAAGCATTGAGAGTGCAAAATAGAATATTTCGTAGTAATAAAAGCAAGATAGGGCGAATCTAAAAGCCACAAAGCCCAAGTTTGTATGAAAAGTCAATAAAACTCGTAAATAACGAGTTCCGGGTAAGTCGTGATCGAACCGTACCCTTTCTCACTTTGATAAATGTTAGATTACGATGATGATGCAAGTTCCTAAGTTTGACCCGAATATCTTCATTCTTTCTTCCTTTTTAATTTTATTTTTACTTTCTCTAATGTTTGAAAATTCATTCTCTTTTATTGTTCAAATAAAGGTTTAGCTTTTTCATTGCATGCCAAACTTCAAAAGCAGGCTAAAGACACATCCCCACCACAACTTTATGATTTTACCAGTTCATGCGTCAGTTCTAATCGCAATTGGTGTCTTCTTCTTCCTCTGCTTCTTGTTCTTCTGCCTCCGATTCTTTCCTCGCGATCTTTCCAGGAAACTACGCATGGCTTCCTCGTACGCGTTTCATTGTAAAATATGCTTTCGTCGTCAGCGATGAGCAAAAAGCAGATGTGCTGGGTTGACGCATCGGCGTTCTCGTCGTGCAGACAAGCGGGCGGGAAATGGATTCAACTGAACTTACACGAAACGTTCAAAGACAACGACGCCGTTAGACTTTCCAGAATATAATATTAACATTTAGAAGTAGCACCCCAAAATACAGAAGGCATTGAGTTTTGTATCGAACCAAAGTCAAATTCCACCTACCAAACATTCTTTTCAGTGTAGGTGGAATATATGTCAAAAAAGGAATGGAATTGTTGGTGAAATGTTTGGTATTCGGGCGGCAAGTGCGTATCTCTTTGTAAAACGTAAGAAGACCATCGAAAGGATACGTGACCCGTAAGAATACTCCATATATCGCGCCACGTCGCGTAGACATACTGCCTGCCTGCCTGTTACGAGCAAACGTGACGTACTTCGCGGCTAGGATCCCATGGTTCAGCGGCGGGTAATTTAAAAGTAAAGTCATGGCTTTTGACTCTCTTTCACGGGGGAGAATTCATTGCTCGTAAGATTTTGGGCATCGGCTAAGCCGCCCCTGGTGCTTTGCATCTTGAACAGTCTGACTGTTCCGACGCAGTCAATGACTGACCGGTCAACTGTCGACAAGGCCACCCACCCGTGATCGAACTCTTCAACCCCCTCAATGGCTCGAGCCAAACTGAGCCACCAGCCAAAGTTACGCCGAGACGTGCTTTCGTGGGCATCCTGGCACAGGCAAGCAGGCCCTGGTCGTGGCGGTGACCGATCCAGATTGCGTGCGATTTGTGCAGATTAGGTAGGTCTCACCTTTCTTGGCATGGCCGCTAAAACTTTGCTCCCCCGCTTTTTTCCAGCTTGTCATAATCCATTCGTCATAAAAGCTAAAGTGTGGAATGGCCAACCTTTTCATAAAAGCTTAGTACTTCCCTAACCTTTTTCTAGAAGGCATAGAACTAAACCTTAGAAAGATAATTTAAAAAAAAAACAAAATAAAAGTTCAAAAAGAGGAAGCTGTTGCAAATTTCATTTTTATGGGCAAACTATAAAGCAACCCAAAAGAAAAAAAAAATTAATAATAAGTACAAGAGGAAAATTATTCCTGTGGATAATAGTTTTTTTTTTTAGTAAGTACATATAGGTGGGACCTGTATGCACATGTTACGAAAATAAGAGGATCAAATCGTAATTTCATTATTGTGATAAACTAAGGAAATTCACAAAAGTAGAAAGAAACAGTAAACAGGTAGAAAATAAGAAGGAAGCATTAGCTGCGGCGTCGGTACGCTCGCCGTCGTCATCCCATCGAAGCCGGACAAGCTTCCCTCGTACGACTCCGGCCGACCGGACGGCACTTCTGTGGAAGGATTCACTCGTCGTCTTCTTCGGCCTCCGATGCTGGTAAGGCAGCGCTCGCCTTCCGATCCGTAGTTCGATTGACGGGTTCCTGCTAGTTGGATTGGCGGAGTGATTCGTAGGGTTAAAATTAGGGAGAATTATATTGTTGTTCTGGCTTTAGGTTTTGGTTCCTGTGGTCTTTTGGTGAGCCAATCGTGATCGCATAAGCGGACGTGAGGAGAAAAAATAGCCCTTTTGATTGCGGTATTTTTAACTTGTGCATGGGTTGATTGAGCTGTTTTCTTGGAGTGGTTTGTGGAGTGATAATTCCTCAGTGATTTCAGTTTTTAATGAAAATGGAGATCAATGTTAAAAGGAAGCGAATGTTTCTGAGAACTATGGATGGCACAGTTTTCTCCTAGTATAGCATTGACAGCGGACATCATTGATTTTTTTATTTATCAAATCATAGTCATTGCAAAGTTTTTTGTAAATTTTTTTGTTGCTTGCAATGAATTAAAATTCACCTGGATCATGAATTATCTGCTGTGAGCGGGTAACAGAGTTGTTGATCTTTTCCCCATCATTATTAGACATGCAAATTGTTGGTTAATATGCAAGAAGACTGTGATTAATCTGAAGAAAGGCCATTAAAGCATGCCACATGCTTTTATCTTGTCTGTATGTGATACTGCATGAGATGTGGTGAGGCATGTAATTTAGACATAGACTTCTCCCTGATTCAGAATTGACCGGAGAATGTCAGGTTTAACGAAGCAGATAATTGGTTGCAATCGAGAACAATGTGCTACCAGAACTCTTGGCATGCTGTTGAGGACGTCAATACAGCAGAGGAGAGCCTTCTCATATATTGCAAGCCAGTTGAACTCTACAATATCATATATCGCCGATCTCAGCACAATGTAAGATGTCGCGATAGGGGTGTTTCTTTCGGATATTGCACTCTGAGAAATAAAAGCAGAAGGGATGAGGAAATGTTAGAAGTATGTAGAAAAAGAATGAATAGAGACATTTGTTTCTCCTTGTGTGGATAATGCCACTGTTCTTTTGGCAGCCTGAATTTCTTCAACAAATTCAAAGTCAATTAACCTAATCATTTTCTTTGTAGCCGTCCTTCTTGAGACGATGTTTGCAATTCAAACGACAAGCTCGGCGTAGACAGAGGTTGAACTGTCATCTCTTTCCTTAACTGATTACTCTAGTGGAACTATTTTCTTCTATCCCTTTGCTTTGTTTAATATTTTCTCAACATATAAGCTATACACTGGAACATTCTCATCCTTTCTATACTCAAATTTAAGCTCTTCCAGTTTGGGAAACATCTGAAATAGTTGGGTTTCAGGTTCAGGGATGGAATTGTTATTTTCAACTATAGGGATCACGACAATGTGCAGAGAAAGGTTGAAGGTACCATTAATTTTGTTAAGGAATGGTGAACCGATGGTTATTGTCTCCATCACTTAAATTAGCTGCACGAACTATTTTTATATGCTACCTGCAGTGGTCTGGGTTGGCCAAATTTATAGGAAGTGTGTCCTTGGAAAACAAGTTGACTTAGATTATGCAGTAGGAGAATATTTTGTTGAAACATTATCTAATTATGTTTGAGGCACACTTTACAGGGGTTTCGTTATCTTGATGAGTAATTGTAGTCATGTGGCTATTTGTTTTTTATAAGCAATTATATGGGCAGCATTTTTGTCTGGGTTGGGTTATCACGGATTAAGATAGAGCGAATGATAGCAATTGTGCCTTTTGTTTTTTTAAATTTATAGTAGTGATTTGATAGATCCTCGTCGTGAATGATAAACTTGTGCCTTTTACATATCAGTGGACTAATGAAAGGGTGTGTGAGAATGATGAAGAAAATAGTGTGATGCTGGCTTGTGCCCTTGAGATAGAACTTTATACTTCAACCCAGAAGCCCTTTTTTTTTTTGGGAGACAACTTTTAACCTTTCTTTAAGACCCAAAATTGTTATCTAATCAAAGAATTTTTTACAAGGAGCAGCATTGAGAGTATCTTTCTGAAAGACATCTACAGAAATATTATACCTCCTTTTTCCCTGTACCTTACATCCTCTTCTGTAATTGTTTTGGGATGTGCAGTGACTGGAGATTATTCTTGCCCTTTTTGCCTCATGCAGTGCGCAAGCTTTAAGGTGATTATTCTCCCACATGCAACTTGATTCCATTAACTTTCTCATATTTTTGCCAGAATCTTTTCTCAGGACACAACTTTCTTGTTAATTGTGATATTATCAAATAGCGATAAATCACATTTTCTTAATCATCATTGCTTTGTCCATTGGGTTTCCCTCACCAGCACCGTCGTTGCCTCTGCTGTTGGTTGATAGAGAGATCTGTTACTACTTAATAGTTTAGCTTTGTCCATATTTGGCTTATCATGCAGGTCTAGTATTTTTCCTCCAAAAGTGAATCATCAATAAGACTTCCAGAAATGTCATCTCTTCAAGTTCTCTAGTTTTGATGTTTTTTTGCATATGATTATCCTTTTGGAATTAGATTAATCGGATAACGTAACTCACAATATAATCAATGTTCATTCTCAACATTGACCCGTGTCTCTAATTGCAGGGTCTACGGTTACATTTGAACGCATCTCACGACTTCTTCAACTTCGAGTTTTGGGTGGGTAATTGGACTATTCAGATAGTGTGAGTTCTTTTGCGTCTGTTTTATGTACTTCCCTGCTATCGAAATCTGATTTTATAGGTCGTTGAAGAGTATCAGGCTGTTAATGTTTCCGTAAAAGTCGAGATGTTGCGACCTGAGGTTCGGAATCTTATATATCTTTTGGCCTAAATTGCTTTCTGTGAGGACTGAGCCCCGCCATGCCTCAGTAATGTACTAAGCTATCTTAGTCTTTTGGCTGAGTATTATGAATTGTCCGGTATGCAGGCTGTAAGGGATTTAAAAGACCTCAAAATACAAACTTACTTCTTCTGGTAAACTCATCTCCTCAGGCTGTGAAATTTTTTGTTTTTTCCATTTATGGAATATGTTGCCTCTGAAGCAGAACCTAACAATGTTATGCACAGTTCAAAGCCACGAAGGCGTCACCCAAGGACTCCCATTCAAGATAAAAGTCATGTCCATGTAGAGTACTTGGAGCTCCCATCGAGATTCTGTGTCGATGGTATGGACTGATTTCATGATAGTGTTGTGATCAAATTGTTTGCTGATTCCAAATACTGTTTAAAAGTTATTTTGCATGCCTGGAGACCGGTGTCCACTTGCCTGTAAGTTTTTTATTGTGCTCACAGTTGTGGCTTGAGCTAGTTTTAGGTTTCTACATCCACGATTGTTTTTTTTTTTGTCATTTACAATCATATATTTGGATAACGTTTATTTTTCTTGAAATTTTTACTTCACCTCAAGCCTAATTATAGAAAGAAGATGGGGCTTCATTCCTCTGTTGTCCCTTGTCATATGTGGGGTACTAACTGCATACTTTTCAGATGCTAAAAATATTTACAGAAGTGAACAAAGTATACGGGCATGTTAGAATTTGTCTGGTGTTGCTCAATATTGATGAATGAATTCCTTTGCAGCGCATCTTCCTTGACAAGCTTGCGTGTAACTTTCCAATTTGGGCAGGTGAGAAAGCTGATAAAGCATCATATGGCCTCAAAGCCTTGAAGAATGGAGCGGAAAGCTTCTTACCCGACTACCCCGTGACGACAGATTGTTTAGAGAATGTTGCTTCCAACTCTTCGGTTTCGGGGGCATCGATTGCTATGTCTTACTCTTCTATTGACCGAGATTCGGTAAAGTCCTCACAGGGAAGTGATCCGACGTGTCTCCTCCTATCAAGAGCTAGGAAGCCTACATTGGAGCGCTTGGAATCAAAGACGTGCGATTACCCGCCATGCTTTGACGTGCATAAAATTAACTTCAGTTTGCATTAGGCAGTAGCGATGGCAGGATCTTTCTTGGAACTTATCAATGGATACCTATCTTTCTGCTGAGCTGACCCACACTTCTTGTTCATCATTTCAGACGGGGTCTCTTGCTTAAACGACAGTTTTTTCACTCTCACAGAGTTCAGGTGAAATAATTCTGCAACACTTCTTCCCAAAGGAATTGCCATCTGTAATATTTTCTTATTTTTTTGTGTTGGCTATCATGATTGAACTCGGCATGAATGAAAATGCCACATGTAGAAGTTGGTCTTCTGTAGGTCTTCTGTGGGTCTTCTGGCTTTGCTTCTGTTAAATGTGCGTGATAGCTGTTTTTTCTCTTCCTTTTGGTCAAGCCTATGGCCATGGAACAAGTTCTGTCGGATAAAGATAGCGAGGATGAAGTCGATGATGGCATTGCGGACTTTGACGATCGGAGGGTATGTTTCCTCTTCATCTCCCATAAAATATCCGCTTAGCTTTAAATACCAAGGTAACGACTCTGCTTTCATGATTTGAATTTTGAAGACGGTAACTGTTTCATCTTCTACTTCCTAGAATACTTCCGTTGCTTGTAGAAGTTTGAGCAGTAACTTAGGGGCGGTCTGGAATTTGTTTTGCTACAGATGCTTGATGATTTTGTGGATGTCACCAAGGATGAAAAGCATCTTATGCACCTTTGGAATTCGTTCGTACGGAAACAAAAGTAAGAAGCTCGTATTCAGAAGTGCTGCATTTGGTCAACATAATCTCCATCACTCATTCGAGGACTTTTTCAGAGTGCTAGCGGATGGTCATGTCCCATGGGCTTGTGAAGCATTCTCAAAGCTTCATGGACAGGAGCTCATCCTATCTCCGCCGCTGTTCTGGTTCGGCCTCTCTTCTACCTTTCACCTCGCCTGCCACCCGGGGGACCATTGACAAATTGTTAGCTTTTGTCAGGTGCTGGAGGTTGTTCCTCATAAAGCTGTGGAATCATGGGCTGCTGGACGCGGCTACGATGAACAGCTGCAACATCATCCTGGAGGAGCACCGGACTGTTGCATCAAAAGGCAAGCAACACGATGTTCCCGATCAAGATTAACTGACTGACAGAATCATTCTTTGCTTATTTTCTCTGTTTTCTTTTGACAAAATTGGCGACCGACTTCCATAATACAAAACCGCTAGGCATTAGAGAGACATAAATCAATTATCTCTGTCTGTGATGCCATCATCGCCCACGTTACTTTTTTAGCAGCCGTATGCTTTGTTGTTATTGGCATTAATTGAATTGAACACTTTGATACAAATTGTTTGCTAGACGGACGGACAAACCTCCCCCATGAAACTTATACCGTGTCCTCCGACGACCCTGCCCGAACCCTACTCCCGCTACCCACATCTCTCTTCTGCCTCTTGCCCGTCTCCGAGGACGACAAAGAACACGGGGAGGTCTCCAGGGAGGACCGCCTCCCCGTCACCCTTACCGGCTCCGGCTCCCCTGAGTTTATCCTGAGCGGGAAGTTAAGCAATGCCCTCGAGCCCCTCATCTTGTAGGCAGCCCGGTCGTAAGCCAGGGCAGCGTCCTCGGCCGTCTCATAAGTCCCTAGCCACACCCGTGCCCCATTCCTCTCCCTGTCGCGTATCTCCGCCGCGAACTTCCCCCAGGGCCGCCTCCTCACTCCCCTGTAACGCCTCCACCCGGTCGCCTTTTGGGCATCAACGACGCCCCCGGTCGTCCCTTCTTGCACCCCGTCCCGCAGGTCCTCCAGCTCCTCCATGAGGATGTAACCATGGTGTCGGCCGTGGTGGTCATCAGGCAATTCCCCCGGCATCATCAACGGCGACATTGCGCCGGTGCCCGTGCCAAAACACGGGGCCATCCCATCATCGAGAAAGAGACTCTGAGAATCGTCGTGGAACAAGTATCCGCATACAGAATCTAGAAACAGTTGGGAATCACAACCTTGGAAGTCATTGGAAGAAGACGACTGTGGGTACATTTTTTTTTTTTTTTGCTTTTCACTGATATTGTTAGGCAACAAACCAGAAAGACAAAATGGGTGGTGTCTGTGAATAATGCGAATGAAAGGGGGGGAAGGACGTGTTTTTATAAAGCACATTTATTTCTTTAGGGAGTTCCGTGAAGGTTCTCTCCTCTCCCAAGCACATGCATGTATGTGTGTTTGTATGTGCATTTGGAGGAGGGTTTGACTGAGTTTTGTTATAGTTTGTTTGAAAAAATGTGACCAAAAATCGACTTTTTTGTTATATTTCAAACACCGGGGAGATCGCTTGTAATAACATAGAATTTTTATTTCTTCAAGTTCACACTGATGACTCGATCATGTACTTTTTTTTTTTTTTGTGCGTGTGTTTTCATCGATCCTAATGTTAACAATCAAAAAATGCCGTGAGTGTTTGGCGCATCTAATTCCGGAGAAAAATGTGGATTTGGAAATGTTGGTCGCTCTCGCAGCCTTGAAAAAAAAAATGGAAGGAAAGAGCGAGCGAGCGAATGAATGAATACATTTGTCCTAGACATGTATGTCCATAAATTTTTCCATATGATGAGTGGGACGTGTCGCGAGAAATGGACAAAGAAATGTAGGGTTTGATGTTTCTTTGGTTGTTGAAGCTCCATGAGGTCGTTCACTTGAAAATTCTCCCCCGTAGATTAAAGAAACGACCGGCCGAATCATCGATCGCGACGTCACGAAGGTGAACCGGAAAAAAATCCACACTTGCATCGTGGTAAGAAGTGGAAAAGAAAGGCGACTGTGTTTAAAGAGGTTGGTGGTGGTGTCGGAGAGGAGATGAGGAGGAGGACGAAAGTTTGGCGAGCTTGAGGCAGACCAAGGAAACGTCAAACCCCACAGGTCTCGACAGATTGGCATAAGAGTTGGGTTGGCGTACGGAACTGAACTGGATTGGGTGGGGAGACGGACAAACCGGATGACAATGCAAGAAGAAGTGCAGAAAGGAAGTTGGGTCTCAATCTCAAAGGATAATTGTAGTCAGAGACGAAGTCGTGTGGTTTCCAATCTTGAATCCTTGACAGAATAACCTTCGGGGGGTCAAACTATTTGACTCATGGGCTGTTTTTTTTTTCTTTTTAATCGTGTAAAATACTTTTCTTGAATCAAACTGCGATCGGTCATAGATTGGTGCTTTTTGGCGGCTTGGAATATCGACGTCAGCACGTGCATGGTTTTCATTATTCATTACACTTGTTAGCTGCTTATGTTTTGTTTCTGATGAGCTCACCACCAAGAGAGAAATATCACCATATTTCTTAGCACTTAGTAAATCATATTACGGTAAGCAGACATGATCGCGTCGAACCGGTTAAGGTCACGGTCCGGCACCGGCCGACATTTGAAGTTAGTAGGATTACCATAACACACACACACACACACCCCTATGTTGCGCCTACGCATAGATTGATTTGCCTAATGTCGATTTGTTTCAAAACAATCGTAGCCTTTCGATTCCGGACGTGGGAAAATATGTTGTTATTGTTATGTTTGTATAGCATGAAAAAGAAGAAGATGGATAAAACGACCCGTCAGTCGAGTTGGCGGACGCGACCCGGTGGTGCTGGGCCCGAACACTGAATGTCTCCCGCCTCTGCGTCGTGCTCCGACGACCATGTAGATTGCCAAGTTAACTGGGGGAGGTTGATTATTTATCTTTGTGTGGCGATCATCGCCGTTTCCCACCGTGTTCTCTACCTCATGCTCAGCGTGTCGTGCTTCCCGACCTCGTTCGGGAAATTCAAGATGGCCTTGGACCCCCGCAACTCGAACGCGGCCCTGTCATAGGCCCTGGCGGCTTCCATGGCCGTGTCATAGGTCCCGAGCCACAACCGCGCCCGTTTCCTCTTCGGGTCCCGGATCTCCGCCGTGAACTTCCCCAACCGCCTCATCCTCACCCCTCTATATTGCCTCCGACGGTTGTCGCAGTCGGCCTCAGCCTTGTTGTCGAGAACCGAGATCATAGGACAAGCCGATTTGCGCCTCTTACAGTTAAGGCCATCCATCAAATTATGTTCAGGACTAGGTTGGTCATCATAATCCCCATGTTCATTTATATCAGCCATCCCAGGGCCTGGTTTTGCCTCGAAGGAGAAGTCGAGGGTGTTGACGTGGAGTTCACCAAACGAGGCGGGGGGATACTCGCCGAGGAGGTGTTGCTCGATGAGCCGGAGTTTCTCGGAGACATCGTATGCGGGGCAAGACGACATTACTCGTGGGCGTCGAGTTTGTTTGCGGGGCAAAAGTAAAGCAAAGATGGGATTGTATTTATATACACGAGAGATTTAGACATATTAGGATTCCACCGATCGACCCTTTTTGATGTGGTTGAAGAAGTATTGTCCAAACCATAATTATTAATTATTTGGAATTAGTAAATGATGAGACAATGATTTAGGTTTATGTCCAAATCCTACTTTCCTGTCTGCTCGAATCCAAATCATCGGACTCTGCAAATTTTCAAAACTACCGCCTCCCAACAAACCACCAAAAAGCCGGACAAAGGAATTCCTCAAAAAGATCGCGCCTTTGAACCGTCCCATGCTGTTTGCTTTCCCGACCCACCAGCCCACCTGCAAGAAAACGCATACCCGATTGGATTCTTCCTCTTCAGGCATTTCAATCCTGTCGCGTGTATGGACTTTACGAGCTTTTTTCCGGGGCGTTTAGGAAAGCGGCAGCTATCGTTATAACTCAATGTGTATGGCCTCGCTCCTTTGAATGACTACCTCTACTGGATCGGACTCGGGATTTTTCATTCCGGCATCGAAGGTGAACACCAGTTGGCTTCATCGGCTTCTATTACTGTAGTCGGTTGGTTATTGTGTTGATGCTTGTGTGGTACCGGATGCAGTCTATGGGCTTGAGTATGGTTTCAGAGCTCATGACTATCCTTCCAGCGGAGTATTTGAAGTGGAGCAGAGAAGTTGTCCCGGGTTTGCGTTCAGGAGGTCCGTTCTCATAAGTCATAGGCTCCTTCAACATGCCCCGGTTCAGAATTCCATTCATTCTTGGAGCAATTATCGGAAAAGTACCGCAGGGATAGTTACCATTTGATAGCGAAGAACTGTAACCGTTTCACAGAAGATGTCTGCGTTCAGCTATCCGGAAAGTCGATCCCCGGATGGGTAAATAGGCTGGCAAGAATAGGTAAGGTAGAACTCAGCATACCTTATGCACGACGAGTATGCCCTTGAAATGCCTGCTGTTATTGTCAATCGGCGATCATCCTATTCATTTTCTTCTCTGCGTTTAAGTTACTAAAAGGGAGTTCTCGCTGTTACCTTTTTTTGTGAAGCCGCTTTCTTTAACTGTCTACTACCGCAAAACATACAGCTCCCGGCAGTTCAGCATCTGCCAGTTGATTCGATTTACAATGGAATGTTCTGTTCTAGAAATCTCAAGATCTTGCATTGTCTCCAAACACCCACTGTCTGTGCTTGCAATTGATGTCGTGATGTGATTAGTTCATGTCATGTTCTGATAAGCAATGTATCCCAGGAGTTTGAGTATCTTCGCCTGTTCCGTCTGTCATCTGTTTCCAAATGGTTTTCGCAAATCTGCCTGTGCGGGTGATATGTCAGGTTCTGAGGGGTCGTTTACGTCCGGGGAATACGAAGAGGATGAGCTCGATCAACACCTTTTTGCCATAACCCACGAGGATTCGTCGCTATCAGGTGATAAACCAATCAGACTAGCAAAGGAGCTTCTGTGATCCCCAAGGAACAGCTCGTTAGACGCGTGTGCACTCAACGTGCAATCTGGAATTGTTCCCTTGGCTGTTTCTCAGTGGCATGCCGCGCATCCTGTTCAACGACATTCTTCCCTGTGAACATTTGGCTAATCATTGGTGCATTCAAGCAATTGGTTAGTCGGTGTTGTTGTCCGCAGAGCCATCGGGAGGAAGACAGTCTTATACATCATAAGGTATGACCGACCATTCATCAGTCATACGCTATCGCGTTAACGGGACTAATGGCAGGGGGTCGCGGCGCGAGCCAAGCAGGACCGTCTGCTTCTCAAACTTTTTAGCAAAAGCTGAAATGGGCCCAGTTCGGCCCAAGCCCAAAATTTCAGCCCAAAAGGTCAAAATCATACCCATCTCAGTTAACATATTGTAATCGGTCAACCATTTATGATAAAAACTATAATTACAGTTCATCGGTGGGAGAGTTCAGATCCCCTTCATCCATGCCTCGTCCCCGAATTCGAGGAACCTATCGATCCACTCCATTCCACTTGCTCCCTCGATCGAGAAATCGAATGTGTCGCTCGCTTCTAAATCGAAAGCTATGTCTGAGTTCCCCGACAACTCTGTGTTGTTCTCGGACGTTGGAGCAACTATCTCCTGAGGCTCGTGCGCTGTAGCATTCAGCTCCTCGGTAGCGTCAGGAGATGGTTTCACTCTGTGCTCCTTCCGAATCATCTCCATCTTCTTGCACAAATGAGAGTTCCAGTAGTTCTTGATCTCGTTATCGGTTCGACCCGGGAGCCTCCCTGCAATAAGAGACCACCTGAACAACGAGCATACATGAGAAACCTGCTCATCGACTGACTAGTTTCGTATATTGCGGCCCATCCTCGACCTTACGGGATGAATACCAACCTGTTTCCCAAGAGTTTGTGAAGCCTGACTATCAAGTCCTCTTCTTGATCCGAAATGTTCCCTCGTTTGATGTTTGGACACAAGTAATTCAACCATCTCAGCCTGCAACTCTTCCCACACCGACTCAATCCTGAAAACATCCCGCGGCTTTCAGACAAGCAGAGCCAGATCTTTTACGGTACAAAAGAAGAACATCCGACTGTGCTCTTCATAGGGTGGATCGGGTACTCCCGAACGTGAAATTATCGTAATACCCTCTTGATATCTCCCTAAGTTATACAGTACTGTCTTTGTGTCATAGAGGAAATCAAAATCCCAAGAAGGGGACGTTTGTGTAGGTGTTCCAGGGGAAACCGATTAGCAGTGACATATCGTTTTAAGGATGACGCGGTAGCGTTACCGGATTTGGCAGCGACGGTCTTCCACTTCTTGGCGCCGTGGACCTCGATGTATTCGGACAGCATCCTGTCCTCTTCGACGGTCCAAGCACCTCTGCTCATCACCCTCTCATTATCACCCTTTGGTGCCATCTTTTTTTTCCTCTATGGGGAAAACAATAAAAAAAAGGCGGGCCTTCTTATCTCTTTAATACCTCTGCCAACAATGAACACATGAATGAACTTTTCTTTTAAGGGAAACAAAAACCTGAAAACACACAAAAGGAAAAATTGGAGAAGAAGAAGAAGAAGAAGGGAAGGTTTGTGGATTGATGGGTGTGAGGGGAGAATGTATTTATATCACGGTTTCGGGGGATTTGATTTGAAAGTTAAGTGAGGAACATAAAAACAAGAGGGTGAGGTGGGGGGGGGGGGAGTATTTTGGGTTTTGAATATTATTTTTTTATTATGGGAAATATTATAATTGAAATGGTTGTAGTGTAAGCTGATAAAGAGAGAGAGGTCTATCCATTCCATCTTATTCTATCTACCCTTCCAAAGGAAGATAAATTGAGGGTTCTAGAGAGAGAGAGAGAGAGAGATGGGTGAGTTGCCAACTACCGGCCTTTCATGTCGTATCTTTGGATCTTTGTTTCCTTTTGGGGGGGTGTGATTGGAGGAGGGTGGTTGGTGTTGAGTGGATTATTACTGGTTTTTGCTTATGTTATTACAGAGTCAGAGGTCTCTCTCAATTTCCTTTTTTAAGTAATAACAAATTTGGGTGTAACTGTAATTCCCTCTTCTTCTTCTTCTTCAAAATATTCTTTAATGGGACAATGAGAAGGGAAGGGGGGGAAGAGAACGAACTCAATGCTCATCAATGACATTTGTAACTTCAGTAACTAATTCCTATTCCTTCTCACCATTTCACAAAATTGTTTTGTCTAAATATTTTAAGATACGACCAAAAAAGATGTTAATAGAACAGTTACACATTTATGACTGACTGAAGACTGATTTTTACCTCACAAATTCCACGATCAAACTTCATAAATCGTCAACTAATCGACGTTAAAAACATCGCAAAGAATTTAGTATTTCTCTTGCCCTCCATCTGTTGTGAACTTTTACCCGTGTCATAAGTTCAGTAATCCGATCACACCTTTAATACGACAAACGAACACACCCAGTTCTCGGTTAGCTCGAATAAACAGCATCACTTTCACTGGTAGGCAGAAAGTTCATGTGGCAAGTTTTAAAAGCCCTTTCTGAGTTGTTGGAAACTTTGGATTTTGCTTTTGCTCTTGGTGGAGTTGCAAAAGAAGAGATAGGGTTTTGAGAATCCCCAATTTGCTCACCCATTTTTCATTGGGGTTGGCTCTGAAATCTATGAAATGGCAATCAGAGAATCATTTGGCCCTCTCCTTTACGTCAAAAGGAGAAAAAAAAAAGATAGATAGATTGAATATTGGTCGCCAATAAAGAAAGGACTCTCCCAAAACAATGTCAAGAGCTTGAATCTGATGGTTGGATTCTTTGACACGTAAATGGAAAAATTTTTTTAAAAAAACCTACTGCCCCTCAACCCACTAATTTTCTTGTGATGATGATGATTATTATTATCGTATTTGACATAATCCTAACTTTTGTTTTCATTTTCTTGTCCAAGTTCATCACAATTGGAAGCACCCCACTTTAATTTCAAACCACCCCCACAAAATTAATACTAATGTAGTCAATGGAGACTATTAAGCAAAAGTGATTTGACAAAAGAAATGGTAATAAAAAACCCTTGTTAAATAAAAAAAATACAAGTATGAAAAAATAAAAGATAAAAAATGTCAAAGGTATTATGCAATGACATTTTCCCCAAACTTAAGCACATGATTTTCAACCAATTCACACCTACTTAACCCCCCCACCCTCCATGTTCAAGGACTGTAAACTTGTCAAAGCAGGCATAATAACGTGGTTGGAATTTTTGTTAATGAAACATGACTAAGATTATAAAAAGAAGAAGGAGAAGTCTTCATTATGTTCATTAATTAATAAATAAGGCTTGGACTAGTTTAAAACACTCTCAAACCACAATATTTAGAGGGCCCATTTGTCTGACCTTTTTAACCCAAAAATTTTACATTAATTTGAAAGGTTTTGGGGCATAACCCCAAAAGATTATTACCAAAATTCTATGACACTTGAATCCATGAAATTGAATAAGCAAACTGGGGGAGGGAGGGGGCAGAAAGGAATTTCCATCAGGTTGAAATTATTGAGATTTTTCGACAGATTTCTGGAAAAGACTAATGTGAGTCACATGTGAATTGTCCAAACATGATGCAGTTGTCACCTTCTTTTCTCCTATTCTTTTTACATATAAAGAGACCAAAACTTATGTCCTGGCATGGCATGAAAATTGTAGGACGTGGGGGAGCTGGGACCAAAGTTGAGAGCTACGTTCCAAAATAACCGAGAAAATAGTTTCAGAAAAATTTGAATCTATCTACCGACCATACCGAACCGATACTGTCCGTGCCGTCGACTGGAGGGCGGATTGCACAGTTCATTATGCCCGGCAGTGGCAGACACGGGGGAGTGTGGGAGGAAGGGGCCGAAGGGGAGGGGGAGTCAAAAACAGTGATTGATACGATATGGAGGGAGGGGGTGGTCCTCTGGCGAACGATATCGTCCTGGACAAAGATCATGCAATAAATGTCGAGAGATTGGAACCAGACCAGACACCCCCACACACACACACATACTTAATCATTGAATCCATGCCCCCTCAAATAATTCCATTTTCTTTTTCTTTCCCCAGTCCGGATTGAAAACCTCCTTTGGATAATCGACTGAATTGATCCAGTGGGTTGATTTTGCTGACTGCCCTTTTTATGCAAACAACCCACTTTTGAGAACCTGAAAACAACAGAGATGAAGAAGACGAAGAATAGCATAGTGATTCAAGATGTTCATGATCTTCTCAAGAGCTATAAGTATGCAATTCAGGATCAAGACCAATAACATGATATGACAACCAACATTCTCATTCCTTAACCCGATTTAAGGAAAACGCTGAAAAGACAACAATGACTTAATTCCACTCCCAGGCCAGGAGTGCCCACAACTTGGGAGAATGCTTGAAAGTTATGTAATAGAATTTGGGGCCACAAAACAAATGGACAGCCAAGCCCGAGCCATATCTACACAACTGCTGATCAAAAAACATCCTCCATTCTTGTCCAAATGCATTCCCACCGTCATATCATTCAATTTTTTTTGCGTGTTTTCCCTGCAAAGTTATTGCAGTTTATTTCGACCTTTTCCTCTATCCCCAGGTTGCTCCAAACAAGCACAGCTAACATGCTCCAATGCCATTTATGAGCTAAGTTCCTGCAGTCCTAAAAGAGATGGAACCGCCTACCTGCTCTTCCCTAGCAGGGCCTAGGGCTGGCTGGCTGACTTCATTGAGTTTAATTGGGTCGTTTTAACATTCGCAGGAAAACCATGAAACGTCATCATAGCGTAAAGCGCTTTACGACTAATAGCCACTGAGGGATGATCGACGTGTATGGATTTATACAAGCTATCATTGCAGAGCTAAGGAAATATTTGCATACCTCGAGATTGAAGCCACCTTTCCATTTGTGCCGAATGGTCATCCTCGTATGCACTGATCTGGGACTTCAATAACATGAAAGACTCGAGCAGTTGAAGACTATACTAATGCAAGTATCCAGCAGTTAAACGGACAATTACCTCCGATGTGTCGAGAGAGGCCAACAACAATTTACAGGGGTTCTCGAGTAAAGCCAGATGCAATTCATAGCTTATACCATCCGCATAAACCACAAAATATTAACCACACAATGAATCTAATGAAGAAATCGTGCTACATCTTGTGAGTGTCAGAAGTTCCAAAGAATCCGCGCAGACTCGACTGTGAGATCCTTTCTCCCTCTTCACAGAACATTATGGGATGCAAAAAGAAGATTGCGGCCAACTGAATGCTACTCCTTGAACGAGATTAAGCTCCTATTCGAGATTGCCTCCTAATACGTGTGATTTTCTGCCCAGCGGTCGTTGCCACATCATGGGGGCAAATCATTAAACTCTGCAAAAACCCATGATGAAGCATGGCTTCAACTTGAGCAGATGTTATGTCTTCTCATCAGATCTATGCTATCGGCAATAGTGGATCCCGCAGTTCCAACGAATCCAAGGGACGCACAGCTACAGATTACTTCTTCTATGTACAACAGAACATCAGGTAGTCTCTGAGGAGAGCAATTCATTTTTATTTCTTCATGTCCTTTAAAACCACTGGGAATAATCCCAAGTCTATATCCATTTCCCGCAACCGCAAGCTCCCTGCTTGTGTCATGCACTAGATCATCTCCTCTTAGAAAATGAAGCCTGTAACTATCCTTGTCCCTCATCAATTCTCCTAAATAAGTTGAGCTCCAATTTCCTTCAGGAAGATCGGTCATTACAAAAATGTTAATGGTGCGGAATGATGCACCCTGTCTCAAGGACTTGATCTGCTCTTTCAAGCTTGAAAAAGTGGCCTTCCAATGGTTCTTGAACTGCCCATCCCGTAGCCGTAGCTGAGCGCATAGAAAAGAATCCTTTATTATGTTAAGAGCATATTGTTTGCCGGAATTCACAATTTGAGGAGCGAAAGGAAGAAAATCAGTGTCCTCCAGCAATTTCTGTAGCCTAGAATTCTTTGAATACTTGTCGATATCAATGTAAAGCTGGGAGCCTTCATATGGAGCTGTGAAAAGGCTACCAAATACCAGAAGTCTAGCTCTATCGGCTTCTGAACCGGGTCCTAGAGTTTTCAAAACGCTGTGTCGCCTCCTTACAAATGAAATTTTCTTCTTCTTCTTTAACTGCTCATTGGGTTGGAATGAAGTCTTAACTTTCCATCTTCTTCATCCTTCCCATATATCCATACTGTGTTTCTACAATCTTCGTCTATGGCATATAAACATCCATCTATATTTCCGCCAAAACCAGCCAAGAATGAACCACACTCTTTTAGCCTATCAAACACCAAAGGCTCGAGAGACGTAGACTGATTGCTGCAGGCCAACTCTATCTTCACCCCACGCCACCATGAGGCAAATACCCTAAAATCGATTGTTCTGATTGTTGATGAAGACACCAACGGTGAGACGTCTATAATGTCAGCCATGGAGACGTACCTGCCAAGAAGAAAAATAAAGAACGACTCCAACAGTCATTTTCTACCATCGTCTTTTGGAAGAACAGGGCTAAATTTTACACACAACAAGATACAACCAGATTGGCATACTCTTTCAGCAAGCAAAAACAAGCATCGGGCTAAAACTTTGTCGTCGCTACTATAATCACTAATCATTAACTCATACCTCATTCCCAGACTCCAGACAACCTTCTCCTGTCAGTTACAAGATAACCAGCTTTTAACATTACGTAACCAATCGCAGCAACTAGCTTTCGCCCCTTAACTGCATTTTCTGTCACACCATCATTAATCCCATAACTGCCTTTTCGCTGTTTCACACGTCACAGCAGCCCAAAGTGGGAATTCATCCTCATTCTTAGACTACTCCATCAGACTAAAAATGGAAACAGAAAAAACACATTCAGCGGATCACACTTAGTAATCACAACGAACATAACAGCAGCAAGACCAGCGATCAAAACGCACCACCCGAAGGAAGTAACGACCTGTTATCCCTGAGGAGGAGGAGGGAGGATTCCCAGACAGAGAGGCGGATGTCTCTGGAGGGGAGGACCCTAAACTTGGGGCAGCTGCCGAGGGCGAGGGCATGGTGATCGAGGACGGGAGGGACGACGAGGGTGCGGTTGAGAAGGGAGGAGAGGAGGGCGGCGTTCTTGAACTCGGAGAGCTGGTTGCTGAAGCCGCTGTGGGGGGCGTAGAAGAGGAACTTTAACTCCGGGGAGTGGGTGTGGGAGGCGCAGGGCGTAGAGGTTTGGAGGCGGAGGGAGGGAGGAGAAGTTGTGAGGATTTGGGAGTAGAGCAAGTAGAGGAATAGGAGGAGAACGGGGATGAGGTAGACGACGGTCGACCCACGGTGGTTCAGCTTCCTTCTCCGCCCTAGCATTTTCCTTCCCTCTTCCCCCGATTGAGGATGCGGCGGCGATTGGATCACCCCCGATCTGACTCCCAGGGGTGGGTGGGGAATTAATTATTATTATTATTATTATTATTATTAAAAGGAGTATTATCGACGTACGAAATTACGTTTATTTTGGCGCCTCCGCCATCCCAATAAAACTAAAGACTTGCAACGGGTCTCGCATATTAAAACCTTATTTCGTAAATTAAATTATTTTGAAAACAAACGGTAAACACTTTGTATGTTTTAGTACCCATTTTAAACAAAAGCCTCGAGATAAAGTCTGCATAATGAAAGGCTGATAAAATCATTTACTATTACAAAACATTTATTCTCCCAATTCCACACTCTACACAAACAACATGAACCAGGCTGGATTCAACACCATGAGTAAACATGCACGCCCACACAATTATTACGATTCACAAGACTGTCCGACAGATAAACAACTGGTAAAGGGTGTGTGGTGTGATCTTCGCCCGACCGACAGTGTCTCCGCTGCGGGCGGAGAAACTTCGTCGTGGACTCAATACGTCCCGTATGAAAGTAGGAACTTTTCTCTCAGGTAATCCCGCATGTTTATGGGAGGGAATCTGCAACAAACAAGAAGATGCATAACTCTCCTAATCAATAAGGTCCGTCTTCATATTCATCGATTTTGTGCCTGGAAGATGACCACAATTTGAGGCTCACTCATTATCATTTAGATGCAAGTACCGAATAAATTCCTTTTTTTTTTTTGGTTTGCCACCGAAGGGTGTCGATCAGCAAGCCAAGAAGAGAAGTGGGATTCGCTTGGATCACCATAATTTGTCTTAACATCCTACTTACGGTGAAATAAAAAAGTACCTTGGAGGAGATAACTTGCTGCAGCAGCTCGGGAGGCACTCCACGATGCAGTCTCTATTGGGATCCATGAAAAAGGGAATCTGCAAGATGAACGAAAATTCACAATGTCGTCAGGTAAGGAAAGGAAGACTACGCATACGACTCGACCCACGAGAAAATCCTATCATAGCCAACCATGATGCTCATGCTTGCTGTATGAAATGACTAATAGAGAGTTCCTCCAGATGCAAAATCTGGATTCCTCAAACATATGATCTCTGCATTCCGTCTCAAGCACACAAGGAACCGAATCTCTACACCTTTGCCTTGTTCAGATCAACACGGCGAAACATGAGTGAGAAGAATGTGGAGCCTCACCGAGAAGCGATCTTGTCCAGATTGTGTCACTCTGTGAAGTGTCGACCTACAAGGAAGGGGAATACTTTTGGTTCACCACATCAACTGAACAATAGGATTTCCAAGGAAATAGATAGGCACCCAAAAATGACCTGAATAGACAATTAGTCCACCTCTCCATCATGTCGCCAATGTTCACAATGAAGGCCCTGCAGAAAATCAAAGAGAATTTGACAACCAACGATCAAGTATTTCTTCAATTAAGTGTAAGGGATATTGTGAGGTAAGTATCCCGGATAAATGAATAAGATAAGTCGATGCAGCAGATGGGATGAGAGCTCACCCGTCCACGTGAGGCACGTCCTCCCAGGTACGAGGTTGCTTAGTCTTGTCTCTACATACCTGTCACAAAGAAGAAATCTATTCAAGCTGTTGAAGTTGCAGATTAAAATCAACAATGAGGCAGATGTTGTACAGTTCCTAAGCAACATGCCTGAAGTCCAGGAACACCATTGGTTGCCAGGAGTGTGATCATTCCATAGTCCGAGTGAGCAGATGCACCATATATCTCTTTATCAGAGGATATTATGTCACCTGCCAAGTACCATATATCTAAACTCTTCAGGAATGCCCAGTCGGGCGATCACTAGCATCATTCGAGATTTTTTACAAAGAACAGACCGTGCTTCATTTTATAGTCTTACGAGTGAGTTGGGAAGTAACTCATTATAGTCTTTCACGAGAGTGGATATTGGCTTTAGTTACTCTTTTCAAAGACATCCATAAAGGGTTAGTTGCAGAGTGCGCCCGCACCCTTCTTGAGGCATAGAGCGTCAAGAACTTGGTTATTGTGAAGTCCTAGTCTTTATGAACATTTGCAAAGATATTCAGCCGAGCCAGCAGAACCAACACAAAAGAAATGTGCAGCCTAACTTTCATGCATAAGACGTCTGCAGCAACCTGGATAGTGCAAAAGGCGTAGAAAAGGATCGGGCCCCCCAGATTTCTCAAAGAAATGCTCATCCAGGTCCAGCGACGCAGCAATCAAACGGAGCAGCTTCAATCCAGTAGACCTACAGAGAGCATCAGCATATTCTTCAGTATAATAAGCTGTTTCTCGAAAAATTTGATCGCTTTTGGAGTTGAATAATTTGATCGGTGTCATATCTTGTTTAACAGAGACTACGGAAGCAAACTACACTGATAGAAGCAGAGGTCGAAGAGGTGACTCAGGCAAAAAACGTGCGTGCACGATGTTACATCCTATCCTAATCCCAAAAAACATATACAAAACGAGGCGAAGTAAGAAATTACTCCACTGCTCTGTAGTATGACTCCATGGTTTCCCGCCAGGATGGGAGGATAGCTGGAAGTGAGAACCTGTGTTAGTAAAAAGTATTCCTCCAACTCACTTTCAGGGCCATCACAAAACACCAACACAGTTGCATACCATCAGAGGGCCACTGATTGAGTAACGTCGAGCCATCACATTCCTCCAGGGGACCAATGTAAAAGCTCTCCTTCGAATCGCCTGCACAAGAACATAGCTTCATACTCCCACCTAATCAAAACCATCCTCGGAAGCGGAATAAGAAGAATCTCGAACCTCCGGCGACTGACGAGGGATCGAGATTCTCGGCGTACAAAGGCGAGTATCCTCTGAACTCCTTACGAAGCAGCTTCATCTTCTCTTCCTCAGGAAGGGTGAAGAACTTCCTGCTCTCCTCAAACGTTCGCCCGATCAGCTCCTGCTCCACTCCATGGTTCACGACATAGAAGAAACCGACTTCCTCGCAGGCCTGAAGGCAGTCCTCCACCGTCAGTCAATCTTTCGAACAAAAAAAAACTAAGGCGCCGGCAGTCGAGCACAAACCTGGCGGATTGCACGGGCAACGGCGAGGCGGTCCGTCGAGGAGAGGTCGATGACGGGGAGGTCGAGGGATGACGTCATTGGCGGAGCGAATGCAAGTACTCAAAAACAAACTCACGTGAACCGCCAGATTATCATATAATCCTCATGATTTCAGGGTCCCATTCTGGATTTACCCTCGTGAATCACGCGTTTTGCATCATATTCACGGTTTGAAGAAAAAATGAGTAAATAGGCTGGACTTCACACGCACTTCCAACATTACATTAACTTTCATATCCACGGATTCGATCGCATGACTGATGTTAACATCCCCCCTCTAACAAACTCTATCAACAAAAGAGCAATGCGGATCCGTCAGACGGTTCCATGATATTGTCGATGGCACAGGAGTAGTCATGTAACCGGATCATCTTCTTGGTAATCTGCCACGTCGGCTTCTGCTCCCCGGAGTTGTGTATGGAGCCGTTCGAACCAGATGACCTCCCCCTTCCTCGTCGTCGCTGGTTTCATCAGATCTCCATCTCGGCCTTCTTACCGGACTTCCGTCTTGATCTTTCTGAGACTTTTCAACACTGTACAGAACCAAGACAGAGACATCACAAGAAAATAATAAGTATACGTTCCGTGATTCGTGACGTCCGCTCGAGATGAAATTGGGAACTTCTAATCTTACCTCCACGAGACGTCCATCAGATCCAGTGAAGGGACCCCACTCCATGGCAGGCCACTCGAATTAGAATGGACTCTTTTACCAGATGTGCCGTTAGGCGTGTCACTTTTATGACCCTTGAACGGGCTCTGGTTTCCGCCAGGCAAAGGCAGAGGATCCACGTCTGACCTTTTGAAGGGTTGTTGGCTGATGCTTCGGAATGGTGTCATAAATATATCCCGGCCACCTGCTGACGAGACGGTATATGGAGAATTGGGTTTGTGCTGGCTCGGATGCTGCAAGTTGGGAGATCTCAGAGAAAATCTTCGGGATGTTGAGCTAAGACTCTTGAATATATCCTTAGATGTAGCAACGGGAACACGGCACCCCAATAAAGAAGCCTCAGCAGGAGGATCCTCAGAATTTGATCGTCTCTGCGGACCGTCCATGCTCGTGTGGTTCAGCACAAGAGAGAAGTTACTGGGCAAGGGATTCTCGGAAAGGTTGGGACATTCAGACATCTCAGCATCTTTGTCACGAGAGATGCAGGTATTGTCAGATTTTCCACTTTTTATGAGCTGCTGCTCCACCTCAGGCAATAATTCCATACAGTTATCCTGCAGTGAAGTTATGGCATTATCCCCATAGGCAGTTTAAAAGCAGGTCATCCCTAGGGTAAAGAAACAATTTTAGGTTCTTACAGTTAAAACTCTCCTCCAATGGCTGGCTGCTTTCATTTTAGCAAGCACCTCCTCGTCAACAGATTTATTAGAGATGTAGTCCTGCTCCAATCGTTGAAGCTCCCGATCAACATGATAAGCTTCGGAGTACCTGTAACGCTGCACACATTTTTGTTTCAGCAATATCATGAATCACGGATATTTCAAACAAAAGTAAAACTCCAGATAATTTGCACAAGAAACAATGCCACAACAAGAATGAGCAGCATAACCCCAAGTATACACAATCTAAGAAAGTGGATTGAAGGAATAACACAAAAACTGAGAACAAAATAGTTCACGACGTAATTGCGAGATAGATAAAACACCTGCATTTACTAATGACAAATATGGATAATTATTGATTAAGACGCTCTCCATTCCACGTATAATAATACCTGGAGATAGAAAACGACAAGAAGATTTCCCGTAATGGCTGAAGGGTCCTCGATTGAGTAGTCTAGTAGACATTTATGCAGATACTTCTCTTCATCGGCATTCCAAGGGAACCCTATTATTTGGTCCACACACTTCCTACGAATACAAAGATAACATATGTCCGATACAAGTATCTCCATCCATTCCTCCCAGTTCCTCGATCTAGTTTTAAAACCATCTGAAGGATCAGCAGCTGCTGCATGTTTGAGCTTCCCTTCCTTAACTTTGTTGCAAAGCATCCTCTGATAAGTGAACGCTTCTGTCAGAAGTCCACACTCCAGCCTCACACGAACTGCAGTGATGGCCTCAGGAAGTGACATTTGTTCGGACATACCATCACGTCCCGACCAACGGAAAACCATGAGTGCCATCTCGGGAACTTGTCTCTCTAATAGGACTTGTGGAATTTTAGGATGAGTTGTAGAGCCTGAGATCTCTGGAAGAAGGCAGCAAGCTTCCTAATAAAACGTTATGCAAGTATCAATCAGACCTTATTACATCATAACCATAGCATGTCTACAATAAAAAAATGAGCATTTAACTTCAACAATTAGGTGGTGCCAAAGATGATGGATGTTGAATCTAACCATGAAAGGGAACATTAATATATTTTCAGTTGGCGTCACTTTTCAAGTATTAAAAAGCTTAACGAGGTCCAAAAAATAAATAAACAAAATTTGTATGCAGTTTCATAAAAATCTTTTACCAAGAAAGCTAGGGAGAAATGAAGCACCACGGAGGTAATGGCTTAAATAGGTGCAGGAAATCAATGTCCGCTCTGTTACCGAAAATCTGACATGTATGCTATGACGACAATAGTGTTATTCAGATCCATTGATTTCTTTTGGATGTCCCATAAATACAAGGGGAAGTCCTATAGTGTAGAAGAGAAGATATAAAATTCCAAACACGTCAAGAGAGGATTACCAGACAAAAGAGTAAACAGGACCATTATGCTGCATTGTTGTGGCAAACGAAACTTTTCTCAACCACTTAAAGCCGACACCTACATGATTTAGAACAATGCATGGTACCTTAAGGGCCTGCTCTGTGTCATCGTCCAGTAGATAAAATGTATGTGATTCCAGTAACAAATGCCTGGTCACTTTAAAAGAAACTGCAAAGTCATCTAAAATGTCCCTCCATCCTTTGTCGTCTTCTGTCCAATGACGGTCATACAAGTAATAAAGGAACTAATATCCGTGAAGGGAACAAGATTAAAAGAAAAAGAAAAATCTGTCAGTGAGAGCAAATTAAAGACCAAACTGTAAGAAGGATACAATAGCTCGCTTAGCAACCACCATCTCGGAACTACCAGTTAAGAATAACATATCAGCAGCAGTCCGCAAGTTTTCAAATGGGTAACTCCCGGAGACCCCATCTATTTTAGACTTAAGAAACAACGAGCCACTGAACTTCTGCAAGGAAAATAGTTCTGACTCTTCTCCAATTTTTGCCCCAGATACATCATCTACCTCCAAATTAGCAAGTGCATCTTCTATGAACAGGGTACCATCCTGCCCACTGGACTCTGACGAATGATTTACCGCATCAGGCCATGCACGCCTTACAGCAGCAGCCTTCCTTTCCCGGACAGCAGAACACCATGATGAAAAATTGGGAAATCGTGGCCTGAAATTCTCAAGAAATTCATTCCTTATGCACCACATCATGATCTCCGCATGCTGAAGAGAGAGCAAAAGACATTGGGCGGAGGCAAGTCAATTTTGAATAAATAACTTATGCCCGGATACCAGGTATACAATGTACAGAAAATATCAATTAGAAATCGTCAAAAGAGAGGGATAACAGCCGGTTGTGTGCAGGTTAGCCAACCAAAGGGAGCCCAGAATCATATTGTTAATAACATATGAATGCATATAATTTGTCAATACGTGAAAGCCAGTTCCGATGAATGGTCAGTTAATGACAACTCTGACCACAATTTCATTACGCACAGTTAGTACATGTGGACCTTTAGCAACACAGGAAAAAAAATGCGGTTGTCGAATTGTTAAAGGCAAGCAAGCAAACATTGCATGGTCAACTTGCTAGCAACCAAGACTAACAGTAAACTACGTTAAACTCTGCAGCAGTTGTGGATAGAAAACTATTCTTCAATTTTAAAATGAGAATTAATCCAACAGATCATTTCTTTGTAGGAAACTCCCTAAAAACCTGTTTTGTCTTCATTATGCTTTCATGTAGATTCTGCAGCTCATGCATCTGTGATGACAGACTGCCTTTGAATGAAGATTCCATGACTTCAACCACACTCGACAATCCGGCTAGCAGTGCTAAGTATCTAAGAAGTGAACTTGACCGGCACTTCATCACCTCTGGCTCAAGATTATCTATAACAGAGAGGTTGAGTGGAAACAAGATGCACTGGATACAAAGTAAAGGAAGGTAAGTAATCCAACAGTAGGTCAGAACAAATAACACTGAAGCATCCCAAAAGGCATCCAAGGATACAAATTCCTCGAAGCTCTGCTACAATATTGCTGAAAGTTCGCTTGCACCAATCCTTGACCACCACTTCATCCAGCAAGAAGGAAGTGACAGGATCGCTAGAAACAGCATTCTCATCCAGGCAAACATCGGTGACATCTGTACATCTTTGTCAAAGAATTCATGTTCCACAAATGAAGGAGAGCCTAAAGAATTCATGTTCCACAAATGAAGGAGAGCCTTTCTTATTTGATGACTAGGAAACGTCCTGTTCAAACAAAGCAAACTGGGCAACCCCAAAAGGAGAAGACTTTAAACAATTTATAACCACTATTCATCATTATCCACTTAATAACTACAATTTCAACTTCCGGAGAACTATATTGTTGCTTTAATATAAGGCATTAACTACCTTCAATAAACTAGTGAATTAACGTTTTAACATTTCACTATTTAGTCCATAAAATGATCAGATTACACTTCATAGAGAAGTAGCAGAGGAACAGAAAAGGATACACTGGCATATCAATGACACCAAGTTATTATCCAATGCAACATCAAAGAGAGAATAAAGCCGTTGAACATCTGCATTCAGCTGACTCTCTCCATCTTCTCGGTCTTGAAATCTTTCATCGCACCTTTTCGAGATAAGGCCAGCCTCAATGCATTCATAATAAAGACGCAGGCGTATTGCGTCAAGGCTTTTCGGTATTGGGGTCCGACATATTGGACACAGATCACAGCGTGGCGTGCACCCTTTACAAAGAGACGCATGACCACAAGAGTTTAAAACATGGTGAACATAGCGCCCACAACTTCTCAAGTCCCTAGGCGCACGACAGAGCTCGATTTTCACTTCGTTGCACAACTCAATCAAGTCAATGGACGACAAATGTTCCAATGCTTCCTGAAAGTAGAACAAGGAGAACAAATATCAATATGTAATTCACAGCAGCGGATATAACACCGAAATTTTACCCTAGGACTATACTTATGCGCACTTGCTTTCGAAAAGGAAAGAAGGAGACACGATGGAACCGCATTGATGCAATCCCGAAAGCTAAACGCGCTATGGATGAATGTATCACAGGTGGTCATGGGATCCAGGCGCCAAAAACAGCTATTCTGCAGATATCTGCCACCACGGGTGAAAAGTGTCCGTCGCTCAAAAGAAGGCTATCGCCAACCCTACCTCCCACAACCACATAAAATAAACCATTCCCACACAAACTGGGGGCTCCACTTCCCAACCCACTCGCCAAAGCCATATACACCAATCACTGGAGGGATTCCTCACTAATCATCAATGCCTAAAAGCTAAACGAAGAAGTCGAGGACCAGGGGGGGGGGGGGGGGGGGGAGATCTCGCAGCTACCCTAACGGCTCTGCTGCTGTAGTTCGGCTGCAGGGGACGAGCGCCGGAGCATCCGTCAGCCGCGGCGGCAGGGATTGAGCCATTGACGTGCCTCTGACCGTCCATCGCCGCTCCTTCTTCGGTGGAAGTGGGCCGTCCGTCAGTAGCTACGATCGAAGCACCAGAACGAAGCCGGGCTTGGGAGGGGGGGGGGATTTTGAACAAAAGGGTTTAAGGGAAGGGAAGCTTCTTGTGGGTGGGTGGGTGTGGGCTTAGATTGGGCCATTGGGCTCATCATTTTAAGGCCCAGTATATACGCGCGCACATGCACAAAATTACGATACTGAATGTCCCTCTAATATTTAGGACATTGACGATTCACTCTAGCCTTTTTATGATTGAGCTGATCGTGGTGGTTACGAGGATTTTGACAAAAACGCAAGGGAATTTAGGAGATTCAAGCTGGGACTGGGACATGCCATGTCTGTTTGCTCTCGTCTCTTCTTGTTTTCCTATAGATTTAATCAACGCTCGAGCCTTTCCAGCCTTCGTCGGTACTCGGATCTCCTATACCAAGTCATTTGTTAAGGATCTTTGTCCTTAGCTTGGCTGTAATGCTAATTCTGTTATTTTTAATTGTTAAATTTCGATGCGGATATGGGATTTGTGCAACCTCAGATGTCGACCGGAGCTCCGAGATGCAGACCTTCCACCTGGGTATCGATGTGAACCGGCCTCCTCCAACAGCACCATCTCGTCAATCGGTGGGAAGAGGGGAGATAGGTAGACCAACGGTGAGGACCCAGAGAACCAGCAGGGGTGCTCCCCTCCGACCACCCTCACCACGTGCCCCTCCTGCGACAGGATCCCACACGGCCCCGTTGGTTATCCAACAAGTTCGACAATGCCTGTGGCCCGTGATCTTAAGTGAATGCAGGGTCGGGCTGAGGATTGAATTTCTTCCGGTGTGTGAATTGGGGTGGTTGAACACTTGAAAAATTCAGCCCCGGTGTTCTCGAGGTGTGTAGATATGATGGTGGTGGGTCTCAATGAAAAGGTTTCTGTAATGAGGCCCGCCTTTAGAGAAGCTAAAACTTACTCTGTTGATTAACTAATGTACTAACCCCATTATTGAAAGTTAATACTAAGATAAGGATGTCTTTAACCCCTTTTTCCTGAGATTTATTGCAATTCTTTTTTAAGATTTAATCCTAAAAGCATCCCATAACAAAACCCTTCTTTAACCCTAAGGGCACTCCATAACAAAACACTTAGAACTATGATTCAAAACACAGTGCATATCTTTTCCCATGAATGGAATTTGGAAGATGCTCTTGTTCGGTCTGATGTGTTGTATGATCCAATCCAAAAAAGGGTTGACTGTCACGTTTGAGTGAGATCTCATCTAGGATGTTGTGAATGGATTATTGTCGAAACTGACGTGCCTTCACAACAAGGATCAAATATTATGTTAGGGGCTGATCTCAATCCGAAATTACAGAAATACTGACCAGAACTGAACTGCCCGACCGAGTCCGAGGTGGTCGGGATAAAATGGGAGTGGGGGACGGTGGTCCCATCAATACCCATGATGAAATTCCGCCTCATTCCCTCCTTAATCGCTTCCAACCATCAAAAGTTCTCGTCTTTGAACTCACCCACAACGTCCATCGCCGATAAATTATACGCCCCGTATGAAATACGGCGGCGGCGGCGGCGACGAGGGAGTCGATTGGGCGCTTTCCAGCGTGAGAGCCAGGCTCGATCCCTCATGCGTCAATGAGGTACTTGGAAGGCTTTCGGGCGATGATTTCGTTATGGGAATGAGGTTTTTCATATGGGCAGGTGTTCAATCAGGTTATAGACACAGTTCGTATGGTGATAGCAAGGCTTGTAAATTGTTGAGGGTTAGGCAGAGCCCGTGTGCGATCCTCAATGCTATTGAGGGTTGTAGGATTGGCGGGTGGCCAATTAGTGTTAAGATGATGAAGGTTGGTCTGAATTTGTGTAAGGAAGTGGGGCTTCCGGAGGAGGCGTTGGGTGTGCTTCGAAGGATGAGGGAGTTGAATCCTCGGCCAGATACAAATGTGTATAATACTGTTTTTAGGTTGTTTTGCGCGAAGGGTGATATGGGTACCGCTGAGGATTTGATGCGGGAGATGGGCGAATTGGGGCTGTACCCGGATCTGATTACGGTCGTGGAGATGATCAAGGGGCTTATTGGAGGATGCATACAGGTTGCTCAGGATGATTAAGGGGTATGGGTGTTCGCCGAATGTGGTGGCGTATTCGGCTCTTCTCGAGGGGTACTGTTGGGCTGGGGATACGGGGAGGGCGTTGGAGTTGTTGGACGAGATGGAGAGGGAAGGTGGGGATTGTGGTCCTAATGTCGTCACGTATACCTCCTTGATAAGATGCTATTGTGAGAAAGACTCGCTGACCGAAGCTCTCAGGTTGTTGGATAGGATGATGGCTTGTGGTTGTGCCCCGAACTGGGTCAATGTAAGTACTTTGCTTGATGGGCTTTCCATGGAAGGCCAAGCAGAGAACGCCCATGAATTGATCCATAGAGTTGATGCCTGGGGTGCCGTTCCCAGGGCAGATTGTTTCAGCTCATTGGTGGTTTCCTTGGTTAGGTATAAGTTTACTGAAGATGCTAGAAGGCAGTTCGAGGTGATGTTGGGTTGTGGGTTGGAGCCCGATGGCTTGGCGTCCAGGCTCGTGATAAGGGCGCTCTGCATAGATGGGAGAGTGTTGGAAGGATTTCGCTTAGTTGATCAAATCAAGAGGTTGGGATTCTTGCCCTCTGTTGATTCCGATGTTTATTCAATCCTGTTGGAGGGCCTTCTCCAACAAGGCAGTCTTACGGAAGCTGCAAGTCTGGTGAGGATGATCATCGACAAAGGCATCCCATTGAAAGCTCAGTGTGCTGATCCTGTAGTTGTCGAGCAACTGAAGAAATTGGGTTGTGGCAACCTTATACAGTCTTCGAGTGGATCTGTGAGGTGATTAGCCTTAGTATTTTCGAGCCGAGAAAACCTTTGAATGACGTGAAAAGGAGAAAATTTTGATGCTTGTCCATTCATCTGTTGTTCTGTGAATCCGATCGATGAAACCAGCGGGAATGGAATTCTGGGGCGATGAGTCCCCCGCCACATTCTTGTTCAGTTCCCGAAGTTCCTTGGTTCGGTCATTTCACGATGCCGTGCCCCATGGAGTTGCCCGAGAGCAAACAGTCGAGCAAGGAATGCATGGTGGAAAGCACCACAGGCTCGCGTCTCGGCTAATTTGCCCTCTACGGGGGCGACATGGATCTGTCCCCATCCTCTCCGAAAGCACGAGCATGAAACAGCAGAAAGCGAAAAATGAACGACTCGGAAACCACCGTGTTCCCCTCGGGGGCGAGATTAGGACCGCTGTAAGTGCGGGCAACGCAAAGGTAATAATAATGGAGAAGACATGGGATGCACGCGAGATGTGTCGGAGATCACAAATTGGTTGGAGTGGTGGGAATGATGATGAAGAAAAAGAAATGGTTGATGGTTTGTGATGGATGAATGGATAGTCTGATGTGGATTGTACGTTGTTCTATTATTTAAAAATAATTGAAAAGAAAGACAGCTAACACCTGACAGTACCAACTACCAAGTTTTTTCATTTGAACTCGGGGATTAGTATTTTTGTGAAGACATATTGTAAATAATTTGTAGAGAATGTAATTAACACTGTGCCACACAATTACGCATTTTTTTTCTGTATAATTTCTAAAATAATATTTTGAATTCGATGTTAAGAATTCAAGTTTTCAAATATCGAGTTTCTTTTTAAGATTAAACTCGATATTAAAAACATAATTTTGCATGGGAGATCATTATTGTTTTAAAATTATTTACTTTTTACGGAATATTTTTAGGTAAAATAAAGCTACAATTTTCTAGATTGGGGAATTAATTAAATTACAGAGCCAAATTGTCTCCACGGTTGTAAATATATTTATTTTGAATGTCCATTATTGAATCCCATTTACCTCTAATTACTATTGTATATATACTATTTGGAAATAAACAAGATTTTCTTCCATTCTCTCTTCGGTGTATTCTTGTTTATTTCCTCCTTCCTCCTGCTTTTCTTTCTTTGTTTTATAACACGTTATCAACACCAAGCTCTGATTAAAAAAAAGGACGATTTTTTCTGAATTATTTCCCGATGGATAAATCTGCGAGATTTGTAAACGGTAATTTCACACGCGCTATTTCAATATTTTTATTATATTTATCGAAATATCAGTAAAAAGGATTTTATCCAATCTCAATCCCCCGAAGCGAATACATGATCCCCGAAGCGGATCCGTCGTCCTCAAAGTGAATCCATCGTCCCAGAAGCGTATCCCCTATTCCCAAAAGCGTATCATTGATCATCGATTCCCAGAAGTGAATCATCTTTTTCCAGAAGGGGCAGGGGACACTCGATTCCCATAAGCGGATCCTCGATTCCCTGAAGCAGATACTCGATTCCCATAAGCGGATCATCATCGATTCCCAGAAATGAAAGAAGAACGTAAGAATCATTCATTTTACAAGTAAACATAATTAAGTTTTATACAATTTATCACCAATCAAATTTCGAAACCCAGACCTTTTAAGCATAAGACTATCACAGTAACCACTCGATTGAAATAAAGCTTAATTGCAATCTTTGTATTATTATTATTATTTGCTTATGTATTTTAAATCTTAATATTTTTATTTCATATCATGAAGAAAATGGAGGTTCCCCGAAGCGAATTCTCGACAAACAAAAAATGCACTAGTCTCGTAGACAACGCATCAACGCATATTATTTTGAAAAGCAAGAAATTCTTTACCGTCTTGGTAATGAACAAAACAAGTGTCGATACGATATCTGGAAGTACAAAAATCATTGAGGGCTCCGGAAGAGCAAATATCTTATTATCGAGAGGAACAAATATTTGTATCGATAATGCGTTGTATTCCTTTAAGTCTCAGAGAAATTTGTTGAGTTTTAAAGTTATCCGCAGAAATGGATATCACATTGAGAAAATGATTCTAGAAGAATCACAAGTACATGAAAATGAAGAGATCTCTCTATCTATTATGTTTTGACTGGAAAGAGATGGAATTGAGATAAAATCCGATGAAAATTTTGCATATGCTATAGCATGCGATATTGTAACTAAAGACGAGGATCTTGAACCAAAGTCTATCGAAGAATGCAAACAAAAAAATAATTGGCTAAAATAGAAAAATACGATTGAAGCAGAATTAAAATCTCTCGCAAAACATAAAGTTTTTGAACTTATAGTCCGTATACCTGAAGGTGTAAAATCGATCGGTTATAAATGGGTATTTGTAAGGAAAAGAAATGACAAAAATGAGATTGTCAGATATAAGGCACGACTTGTTGCATAGAGATTATGAGGAGACCTATTCTCCTGTGGTTGATCCAACAAGATTTAGATATCTGATTAGTTTATCAATCCATGAGAAGTTGGCGATGAGATTAATGGATGTCGTTACAGCATACTTATATGGCTCTCTTGAGAACGACATATACATGAAACTTCCTGAATGATTCAAAATGCCAGAAGCATATAATTCAGATCGTCGAAACCTTTACTCAGTCAAATTATGCATATCTCTATATGGATTGAAACAATCTCAACGTATGTGATATAAACGTCTCGGTGAATATTTATTGAAAAATGGATATCAAAATGATCTAATATGTTCATGTGTATTTATTAAGTGATCTGGATCACAATTTGTAATAATCACGATTTATGTTGACGATCTAAATATTATTTGAACCATTGATGAACTGTTTGAAACAGTTGATTATTTCAAGAAAGAATTTGAGATAAAAGATCTGGTAAAAATGAAGTTATGTCTTGGCTTACAGAAATATTTAGAGAATGAAATTTTTGTCCATCAATCTGCTTATACATAAAAAATGTTAAAAAGATTTTACATGGATAAAACGCATCCCTTGAGTAGTCCAATGATCGTGAGATCGCTTGATGTAAATAAAGACCCATTTCGACCTCGAATGAATGATGAAGAACTAATTGGTCTTGAAGTACCATAGCTTAGTGATATTGGGGTACGAATGTATCTTACTAGTCATACTAGACCTGATATATCATTTACAGTGAATTTATTAGCGAGATATAGTTCTTCACTTACGAAAAGACATTGGAATGGAATTAAGCACATTTTTCGGTATCTTCGAGGAACTATGGACATGGGATTGTATTATCCGTATATGTCTGAAGCAAAATTGATTGGATAAGCAGATGCATGATACTTATCCGACCCTCATAATGGTAAATCACAAACGGGCTATTTATTTACATGTGGTGGTACTGCTATATCATGGAGATCTATAAAACAAACAGTTACTGCCATATCATCTAATCATTCTGAGATTATTGCAATTCATGAAGCCAGTAGAGAATGTGCATGGTTTAGATCAATTATACATCGCATTCGAGGGTTATGTGGCTTATTCGTAAATAAAAATATCCCAACAATTTTATATGAGGATAATATTGCTTGCATTGCTCAATTAAATGGATGATATATCAAATGTGATAGAACGAAACATATATCACCGAAATTCTTTTTCACTTATGATCTCCAGAAGAGTGGTGATATTGATGTTCAACAAATACGTTCATAAAAAAATCTTGCAGATTTATTCACAAAGGCTTTGCCTACAACAATTTTTTAAAAGTCTGGTGCATAAAATTGAAATACGCAAATTTGGAGATTTAAATTGATATTACTAATAGACGGAGTAAATGTATTGTACGAAAAAATAAATAAATTCAATATAAGCAAGTCTTTTTTTTTAACCCATGATTGATCAACTTCTCCCATAATTATATCTATATTACCTAGTATTGTCATAATATTCGCCAAATTCATTCTTTTACCTTTTTACTTTACTATGATTTTTTTCTCACAAGTTTTTCATGGAAAGGTTTATAACGACTGACATTTAAGGGGAGTATTGTAAATATATTTATTATGAATGTCCATTATAACTCATATTTACCTTTAATTAATTCTTCAATTACTATTATAATTTAATTTTCTTTCATTATAAGTTCCTAAAGAGATATTATACATGTACCATTAAAAAATAAACAAGATTTTATTCGCTTCTCTATCGTGAATTATTGTATTTCCTCCTCCTGAGGTTTGTACGGATGAACAGTTAGTTTCCGAAAAAATTCGCGAAAAACGGTCAAAGTTTCATAAATTACGCAAAACCCGTCGATGGGGCGCGTTTTCAAAACGCGCCCCTTGAATAACAAAGAGGGCGGGTTTTGAGAACCCGCCCTCGGTGTAAAATGCGGAGGGCGGGTTTCCAAAACCAGCCCCTATGCGGGATGCGCAGTCCCCATTAAGGCGCGTTTTGAGAACCCGTCCACCCATGAAGACGGGTTCCCAAAACGCGTCCCCCGGACACTTGGAAATTTTTCCAAGTGCATACAAGGGGGCTTCCCCTTACTCCCAGAAGGGGCGGGTTCCCAAAACCCGCCCCTCTCTTACTTTAACAAGGGGCGGGTTTTTAAATCCCGCCCCCGCCACGACTATGTTGGAGTGTAATTTGTTTTAGTAACCATCCCTGTTCGATTGAAACATTTTTAGTTACAACAATCGGAAACACTTCACATCTCAGAAAATGCACTGATTTATATGTAAAACATCACTGAAATACATCCAAACATCAAAGTACATAATGGTTTACAAATACGAAGACCATTCTAATTCCCTCTACGTCTACTCGATCTCCTCCTCACATATGGTATAAGAACGGGACGCTGCTCCGACGAGTCGCTCGGGAATAACTGTGTAACTTGAGATGGCTCTCCGAAATGGTCGTACCTGAAAAAGGTTATGTTAGTTGAGTTTAACTATAACGAAACTTCAAAATTTGATTGAGCTTACCCAAATTCTCCCGCTCCTTTAATCGGAGCTACAGGAGTCTAACTCGACCCAACCTCAAAATGTGGCGTGCAGTACTCGGCATCCACGTGAGTAATTTGTGATATCAGCATCCCTTCCCGCACTTCATGACCCTCCTCGTCAAATACGGGATCGTCATATGCTTGTGGCATGTCCACATCTCTGTCGAAGGGTTGTCCTTCATGTGGCATGTCCTCCTCGTCAATTGGCTCGAAGTACTGTCCTCCTTCAGCATCGCCCTCGAAGTACTGTTCATCATGTGGAGGCAGGAACTCAAACGCCGGTTGGTCTTCCAAGCCGCCGGTTCGACCATATAGTCGAACCGGACCGTACTCTCTGAGCATTTCCATGGAGTCCTCGTCAAGAGAGACGAGCTCCGGCTGGTCAGATCGTAGCTTGATCTTTCTAAAATTCTTCAGCTGTCACACAATATGAACGACGTAAATGAATATATGTTAAACAAGGAAAATTGAGTGCGGCAACTCATTATAGGTTTCATCCCAATCACCATATTCAAGTGAACACGCCTCCCTCTTCGCATCCCATACACGTCTCCTACTAACTTCCCCTACTAAATATTTCCTCATCAGTATCGACGTCATTATCAGAACTATAAACTCAATTATATCATTCTCATATTGTTGATACATCATTTCGTCCATCTCTCCTTGATCGCCTAAGTCACGTTCCAAACATTCAAACGGATCACCATCTTCATAATCATCATATTCATGATCACCATATTCATGACCATCCCCATCGTTATCATCATCCTCCTCATCATCACCATCCCCATCATACCATCATAACGGCTACATCCTTCGAACATCGGAGTCAACCGACGACTATTTTCACCCACATTCCTATTTACAGGGTTATCATGCACAATATTAAAGCTTTCCTGATTCACATTTACTCCTACGATCTCATTCCCCCATATTACCACCATGCATACTTCTTGAACTTCCGCCTCTCTTTATTGCCATAATAACCAGAAACTGATGTAACATATATTTCTTGAATGCGATCACCATTGCAGATAGCAAATTCGCACAACAATCCCACATCCTCATCATCAACAATAGGTACTAGGACGAACTTAATGCCAGACGCGGTATACGAAGGTACGGGATATCTATGACATATTTCCAACCTACTTCCTTCGTTCAATCTCATTGCATTAGCGATAACCCTTTCCAATTGCACATAATCAATATCACCCGATACCTTCAAACGTTTCAGCGGACCCCTACTATAACCAACTCATTCACCACTATCAATAACTTTCCCATTTCCATACAAAAGTAAATGTACGTGCGACATTGAAACGTAAGATAATACTTACGATGTCTAAGAATAATGGCTTCTTGCCACTTCAAAATACCTACAATTATTAAGAAAATGTACAATTAATCCCTAAATTCAAATAACCCCTAAAATCAAATAACCCTAAATTCAAATAAACCAAATATCCGCTAACCCTAAATTAAACCAAATTTCATATATCCCTAAATTCAACTAATCATACTTTAAATTCAACTAAATTTCATATATCCCTAAATAACCTACTTAAATTCAACTAAACATAGTTAAATCACTAAAAAAATCAACTAAACCTAATTTAACGATAATAAACGCTTACAATGACGGAGGGACGGCACGGACGACGGGAGGGACGGCCGGAGGGAGGACGGACGGCCCGAAGGAGGACGGAGGCCGGAGGGAGGGAGGGACGGCCGAGAAAAACAACGTCGGGAGAGGGGCGATAAGGTCGAACGGCCGGGAGAAATAAGGTCAGGAGGGAGGAGGACGGACGGCCGGACGTTAGGGCGATTCGGGCGTTGGTTTCGTGAGGGGCGATAAGAAACAAGGTCGGGAGAGGAAGACCCCGACGTCTTTAGTCGGGGCGGGGGCGGGTTTTCAAAACCCACCCCTTGTTAAACTATGTAAGGGGCGCGGACAGGTTCTCAAAAACCGTCCCTTTTGGAAATAAGACCGGCCCTCCCCGGCACTTGAAAATTTTTTTCAAGTATTCGAGGAGCGCGTTTTGAGAAACCGTCTTCATATGAGGACGGGTTTTCAAAACGCACCTTAATTGGGACTGCGCATCCCGCATAGGGGCGGATTTTGGAAACCTACCCCCGCATTTTACACCGAGGGTGGGTTCTCAAAACCCGCCCTCTAAACGCGCCCCATCGATGAATTTTACGTAATTATAAAATTTTGAACATTTTTTGCGAATTTTTTTGGAAAATAGTGTTAATCCGTACGAACCTCTCCACCTTCCCTTTCTTTGTTTTACGACATCCACCATTTACTTTCCCCATTTCCTTGATTCCATAGCCCCAACATTTTCCCCCACCCACTACCGAAAATCCCTTCCTTTCGGTCGAATCTTCCTACGTTCCGATTCCGACAAACTTTTGCCTCCCATCGATCCGCTGGCATGTGAAATTAGGGCACCCGATCCTCGTTTTTCTTCTCCTTTTTTTTCTTTCTTTGGCGGTAAGCTCCTATCTTTCGATTATGTATATTGAGGAATTGAAGGAAGGGGAGGTGGGTCGCAGCTCTCAGGAAGAAGGGGTCGTTGGTGATGGGAGGGGTAAGGGCGATGGAGTGGTCGTCGTTGTGGATGGTGGCGGCGTGAAGAGGTTGTTGATCGGGGCCGGAGCTAGGTTTTTGTTTTATCCGACGTTGCTGTACAACGTCGTTAGGAATAGGGTTCAGCCCGAGTTTCGATGGTGGGATCGGGTTGATCAGGTAAAAGGATTTGTGGCTTTTTTTTTTCTTTTTTTTTTGGGTTTGATTGTGTGATTTTTGGGATGGATGTGTTAATTGATGTAGTAGAGACATTATTTCAGATGCTTGATCTAGTAAATAGAAGTGGTTGTGGTTCTATTGGATTTTGAGGTTGGTGGATCTCGGTGGATAATCTGGGATACGTAGGATGTTGATTGATTATTTTGAACGGTTGATTGGTTTATTTAGGACAGGGTTGATGAATACTAATGTTTTTTTTTGTATGGAGTTAATTAGTAAGTTTCGGTACTATTGATTGCTGATTTATACCTGTCGAAATTAGCTTATTACTATTTGTGAAGGGATGTATGTGTGAACATGATGTGGGATGAAGTGTTACTAAATCCTTCCTGTGTTCCATTATTTCAGTTCATACTGCTTGGTGCAGTTCCATTCCCTGCTGACGTGCCCTGCCTAAAGGAACTTGGCGTGAAAGGGGTTATAACGTTAAATGAGCCGTATGAAACCTTGGTTCCGACCGCTCTTTACAAGGTGACAGTGCTTTCCGCAGACTGCTGGTGTTGAATGTTGCTACTATCCGTGTCCATCCAAAAGTCAAATCTTTGTCTTGCCCCTTCCCCTTGTGTTGGAGTCATTCTGGTGTATGTGTATTAAAACTTTTATACGGGCCTTATGCATGTGCTTTATTATTATCCCTTAAAATGAATACCGGTTGAATGTTCAAGGTTTTCAGGTTTCTGGTTGTGTGTGATCTCTATTGAGTTAAGTGTAAATTTGCTTGTTCTTATTAAGTGGGGATCTTATTCATTTACAGGCTTATGACATCAAACATTTGGTGATTCCTACTAGAGACTATTGCTTTGCTCCATCACTGCATGATATCTGCCAAGCTGTTGACTTTATACATAGTAAGCATTTTATGTTTTAAGTTTGCCGTCATAGCTTCAGCCATAAAGACTTCGAGTTGTAGCATGAAAGCGGTCGTCTAACTTGTGGCTAGTAGAAGCATTTTATTATGCTAATCTATTTGTCATGAAAAGAAGCTGAGTTATCTGTTAATGGGTGTTTTGACAAAGAAAATGCCTCCTGTGGGCAAACTACGTATGTTCATTGTAAAGCTGGACGGGGTCGTAGCACAACCATTGTGATCTGCTACCTGGTCAGTAATCAATAATTGAAGCTTCAATTTGTTTTTGATAAGTTCTACTTCTCCTGATATACTTGTTTTTATGTTCAAGGTTCAACACAAAGAGATGACACCTCATGAAGGCTACGATTATCTCAAGTCTATTCGACCGCGAGTCCTCTTAGCTTCTGCTCAGTGGCAGGTATTGCTTCACCCTTTCACATTCGGTTGTTGGTGTCTTCTGTTTTAGAATGCTTACTCATCTGTCCAACTTTTGGTTTTGGAATATGTGCGTTTGCTTTAAAAAAAAAAGCGTGGGCTATGGTGAGATTTTATGCGTTTTCCTTATCTCAGGCTGTTCAGCAATTTTATCGCCTGAAGATGAAGAACGGTTTCATCTGTCGTCAAGTTGAAAGCATTTCGAGAAGCAACCTCGAACTAGTCCCTCGAGTATCATTCGACGATGCCTCTGTAGTCGTGGTAACAGAATCAGATCTAGTAGGGTATGACCCCCTCGCAGGACACAACACTTTGAGATCCGAAATATGGGCGGACTTTAGGGTCATCTACCAGGTGCGAGTCGCCAGTCAGGCGGCACTGGAGAGGATCTCTTGCCTGTGGCTCCGCTGCCATGCACATTCAAAGATATCTGGAGAAGAGAAGTCGGGCACCGAGAACTGCCATTCCATCCGGAGTAATCACATTGAAGGCATCAGCGTCGACATCCACGTCTACTAGATGGCATCACCTAACTGGCGGCTGCAAAGCGACGCCATAATGTAAAAATGTTCGCAGTCTATATTTCCATCTTTGTGCCTGAAAACAGAAAAGAAAGCTGGTGCATGCACAGGCAAGGTGGAGTCTTTACCAGCAGATGTGAATTATGTATGTGTTATCCTTTATATGTATATATATATATGTACAAGAGAACCCTTCTCCTTCTTCACCTTTGCCTTCTTTCTTTGGGTGAGTTTTGTAAGTTTATACCGGTAGTTTTAAAAAATTATAAAATACGATCGAAATTTAAAAAATACTAAAGGACGATAAATTTGATACTTTAAAAATTAAGATCGTATTTCATATCTTTTTATTAAAATCAACTATATATTTGGGTACCATGAACTTTAATCAACTCTTTTACTTTTGGGGCTTTTATATTTTGATTGGGCCCGACTGATTGCAACCCGGACATAGTGATAGGAAACACTTGTTCTTGTCCGAACGGACGAAGTGTTCAAAACCCTTGTTCGGAAAGACTGTTGCGCCAGAGCCGCCAGGACCGCCTCATTTTGCCCGGAACACACCCCGGTAGACGACGATGAGGTTGTCTCCGCGGCCTCACCGGAGCGTTGCCCACTTTCCCTTCCAAGCCCACGGCAGGCGACGGTTCCTAACTTCCCTCTTCCCCAAAGGATTCCGCAACCGCCCACCTTCCCCTCCGGCTTCCCTCAACAACAGCAACCACCACCACCACTCCAAAGGTACAACCAATCACTTTCTCTCTTTTTCTCTTTCTCCTTTGTGTTGTTCGCGTGATGCATGGAAGCAACAGCTTTTGGCGACTTGAGAAGAAAATTCCCTTCCTTTTGTTGGGACTATGGTTTGTGGCAGTTTCTGGGTCTTTGCTTGGTTTAGTTAGTTCTCGTGGTGTTCATTGAAATTCGGTGTTTAAGGGTTGTGGGGTGCGAGTATAACTGGAGTTTTTTTCTGTGCAGATGGGAGTAACTACTTAGTACCAGGCGCGACTGTGGCGACTCTGCTTATGCTCAGTGCTCTTCATGCTCGTCGCCTTTATGGAGATAAAAAGGTTATTGGTGCATGTATTCATCATCCCTATCTGCAAGACCTTAAATTTTTTGGGGAATTCATCATTCGGGCCTCATGTCAGACAGATTTTACTCTGGCCCACTAGACCTAAGTTTGCGTTGGCACCTTTTGGCTTTGTAATGTGTTTTTTATTTCTAGCTTGGAGAGAAGTAGGAACTTGAACAAGAACACTTGTGCTATAGTATGCTTCGAATGGGTGAAACAACCAAAATGCAGTGCTTGCCAGCAAAGATGTTACTTTCTAGGGTTAGGATGTTGTCAGTTTGATCACCATATATTAAGTAGTTTGTAACTGGCAGTATAGCTTTTGACTATAAGTTTGAATTGATTGCTGCCATGCAGATGGAAGAAGCACGGGTGAAGGAAATTGAAGTAGGGTTTCAGCCGGATTTAAAGGTATAGGGTTGGTGTGGACCATTTTATGGCTTCCCTCTTGTCATGGGTTGTTTTTGAGAAAGGTGGTATCTAACTGACGTTTCCTGTCTTCGTGAAATTCCTAGGCGGCAGTTCTTAGAATGTTGCCTCTGCGAACCATATCGAGATCTTGGGGTTACCTTGCTAGCATTGTAAGGCTCTAGCTCTCATTTACTTATTGATGACTGTGCATACATTGACTTTGTGATATATTTTCTCTTTGTAAGGCCTTGACTCTAAATATATGCTGGTCATTGTCGCTCTGTTCTGTTTGATGTACGCAAATGTCTTGAATTATTTGTTGTGCTGACTGAGTCAACCTGGCCGTTCGGTTTAGAGACTACTAGGGCTGTCATTGATATGTGGAAATAGTCCCACATTGGTAGTATGAGATGCTGATGTGGGCTATATAAGGGCCAATGGGCTCTCCCAGGAAAGCCCGTAACAAGTGGTATCAGAGCCAACCCACTACTCTCCGCGTGCACGGCGCAACCAGTGATGCCGGTATTGCAGTGTTCGCTCGGGGCTAGGTTAAACTAGCGCAAACCTGGTCACGCGGGCGGTAATGCCGGTATTGCAGCGTTCGCGCGGGGCTAGGTGAGGCTAGCGCAAAGCTAGCCCACGTGGGCGTCGGGCCGCGGAACGTGGGGGGCTTGATATGTGGAAATAGTCCCACATCGGTAGTATGGGATGCCGATGTGGGCTATATAAGGGCCAATAGGCTCTCCCAGAAAAGCCCGTAACAGTCATCTAGTGATAATGTGGAGGAAGTCTTGGTACTGATTGCTGTTGTCTTGGCACTTGTGATGGTATTTTCAGTTTAGTTTTGTCTCAGTGAAGCCTATTTTCAGGAAGTTCCTGTCTGGATGCGGCCATATCTATGTAAAGCGTGGGCACGGGCTTTCCATTCAAGTACGACATCTGTCTTTTTCCTCTCTGTAATCTCCTGGTTGTATGTGAAAGTGAAGAGTATTTGTTTTAGAGCAATTTTGGATTGCATGATGTTAATGGGCATGTCGTTGGCTACGTGTGATGCAGACTTGGAAGAAGTAGCTCTACCTTTGGAAGAATATGCCTCTTTACGTGATTTTTTTGTCCGCGGGTTGAAGGAAGGTTCGAGGCCAATTGATTCCAATTCCAATTGCCTGGTAACTGGTATTATCTTCTTAGGTTTCCCTGTATCAAGCTTACACTCATTTGATGTACATGTTTGCATTCTTAAGAATAATTGTTCATAGGTTAGCCCTGTGGACGGTATCATTTTACGGTGCGGCAAGCTGATGGCTTCTCGTGGCATAATCGAACAAGTTAAAGGTGCCACTTATTCAGTAACGTCACTTCTTGGAGGGGACCCTATTCGTCTGGCAATAACTGAAAGTACGCCTCATAGTTTTGTGGAAAAAAATGGTATAGAAGAAAAAAGGACAGATTCGCTGTCAACAGTGTCATTGACCTCAGCTGAAGTAATGTCTGAACCAGCAGGGTACTCCTTATATCTTGTTCCCAAGTCTGTCCTCCACTATGAGATTTTAATTAATGAATAAAACTCTGCACACCAACCTCTTCCAGATTCACTTTTATTTTTTTGGTTATTTATTTGAAGAGACTATTCTCTTTTACTTTGCAAAATTTTTTCTTCTCAGCATATCTCAGTAAGAAAGTATTAGTTACGTAAGGATTGCTTTCCTGCAAGAACCAGACTTGAAATAGGCAATCTTTGTCTTCTTATGTTTGCCCTTTATGGAGTGGACCTGTCCCAACTTTGCTAATATACCAGTTGTCTTTGTGTAGTTCACTTGAAAAAGGACTCTTCTACTGTGTTATTTACTTGAGGCCGGGAGACTATCATAGAATACATTCTCCTACTGACTGGAATGTGCATACTCGTCGGCATTTTTCGGGTAAACTCTTTTTTTTTTGTCAGATACACTACAATTAGTTTATCAGAACAATGAACCCTGCACTCTATGCTCTATATTCACTGTATAAACAAGTCCATGAGTATGTGTTGCCTTGTACATGGCTGATGTGCCCGAAGAAGCTCTGTATAATGAGTTCATGAGTACACCATATACGTGCATGTTATTCTTTGTCACGGTGAAATGAGTTTTCAGTGGCCAAGAATCATCTTTGGAAAGGAATATTTGTGTTGGTTTTCCAGTAGTTGTAAATTCCAGTTGGTCCATGTCAAATAATTTGGAACTTTAAAGCTTGGGTGCTTTTTTCATTTCCGGCATCCTCTCTGGGATGATTTCATTTCAGAAATGTGCCTTTTCATGTGATAAAAGTCGTCCCTGTGCAATTTATTATGATATGTGTTAAGTAATGCTTGGAAGAGTACCAAACTTGACCGGAAAATTGTGGGCTTCCTTTATCCGTTTCATCTTGCTTGTGATTGATCATCTTTTGGTTTGTCCCGCAGGGCGTCTATATCCAATGAATGAACGTGCTGTGAGAACAATTAGAAACCTTTATGTAGAGAACGAGAGGGTAAATCCTGTCAAATGAAGGACTTGGCATGTCAAATACGTTTATCTTTTTCTGCATATATCAAGTGTTCTGATACATTCCTAGTCTTGGTGATCAAATACTTCTGAAGGAAAAATTGCAGATTAAGTTTAATGTCTGTTCAGTAATATCTACTGGTTGCGAAAATTATCTACCTTAAGATTGTAGAAAACCTTCATACTTTGATCTTTTGTATTCTGCTTTGTATGCACTTCCCTTTCATGATGTTTGCTGAATGCTGTTCTCTCCACAGGTAGTCCTAGAAGGTCAGTGGCAGGCAGGTATGATGGCCATGGCTGCAGTAGGGGCGACTAATATTGGGTCAATTGAGGTTAGCCCAAAAATTTCTTGAGACCTGTATTTTTCTGGTAGCTGTAAGCCTCCTATCTATGTTTAACTTTTGAGGTCGCAGCTTTTTATTGAACCCGAGCTGTGGACAAATCAGCCAAGGGCCTTGTTACTGCAGCAAGAGCCCCCTAGAGAACGTTACTATGAACCCGAGGGAGTTGGTATTGCGCTCAAAAAAGGTGACGAGGTATCGTGTTTAGAAAATCTCTTTTTTGAGGCTCATGTTTTTATCTGATCAGTTCCCTTGTCTTCGCACATTGATACACTTCATATCTTTTTCTCAGCTAGGAGCATTCAACATGGGGTCAACAGTGGTCCTCGTTTTTCAGGCTCCTACATTTTCTTCAGGTGATGATGATAGCTCATCGAGCTTCAGATTTTGTGTCAAACAGGGCGATCGGATTCGTGTTGGACAGGCACTGGGAAGATGGAGAGAATAGCATTTGTGATTGTGAATTGGCGAGGCTTCTTGGTGTTGTCTGCCATGATTTATCTAAACAATTCGACTTAATCTGTTAAACTGTACAACTTTTCATCGTTGCTTTTTTACTTCGGCACCCATTCTTCCACGGCAATACGTCTCATTGTCGCAGAAACAAAACTGCAACTTCTGAACTAGGTTGGCAACCATCTGTAGGAATGCCCATTAAACTTCTGATATTGGACGATGTATAAACCACTTGATCCAATCTGTATAGTATCAGTAGCAGCCGCTCAGACAGAAATTTAACAAATAAGTGGTACCATCCGCTGATAAACCGAAAACACTGAAAGTGATAATAAGACATCAGCATCAAGTTCTGAGAATGCAGTTACCAATAAAACCATGTTCAGACAAAGCACGACTGTGTAGACTTGGTATTGATGCAAGAATGCGACAACGAATTTACAAATATACTTAAATGGAGATCAGTAGCACAACTCTCATCCAATTAATCTTTCTTAGCCTTGTCAGGATCAAGAAGAAAAAATGATTCTCAATTGTGATGCTCGATCAAAACCTTGCTCCTGCAAATTCACGAAAAAAAATAGAATGACCCTGTATAGAACATGAAAAACCCCACTTCTACTAATACAATTTGCCGCGGACAGGTGAATATGCAATACGACAAGCATAGGAATAGATAACCTTTCTAATGTCGATCATCTTGGCAGATCTTACCAAAACTGACCACTAACTCATTGAGAAATATCTACACAGGTATCGCTTTTGAATACTAATTCACCATTCTAGTATCCTTATGCATGAAGAAAATCAATTTGGTCTTTATGATCGGACTCAAATATGGATTATTTACCACATTCTCCATAGGGCAAAATGAATGGATAGCAAAGAATTGATAATACCATAAAAAAGAGCAATAGCCCGATGCTCATATTAAGACTGATCCCTCCATAAGCCTATGTTTCTTCAAATTAATGGATAAGGAAAGTTCTATACTTCTGATGTAACACAAATCAAATGCTAACCGTCTCCTATTAGAATAATTGAGCCGCAACGGTTTGCCACAATGATGTAATTAAGACATTTCAGTTTAAATCGATGGATAAGGAGGATAAACTTCAACTAGGAAACAATGCTGTAATGAACAACCTCTCCAACACAGTTTCGCTATCACCAATTTCAGTTTTATAACCTAAGGTTCACTAATCGAAGCTATAGTCAACTAAGTTCAGAACTCAATTTGTGACAAACTGCAAGTTCCTGAGCTCAAACAAACCAAATGGAGCTTCATAAGAAGATCTAGCTCTCCGCTGAGTCAATTACAGCCACAATTCGACGGCTAATATCCCAGAAGAAAAGACTATTCGATAAAAAAGCATCCAATAACACATAAATCTCCCCCAAATCATCAGACCATCAAAAAAATTATGAAAATCCACACTGCCCCAAAAAATCAGATCCCAGATCCACACACTTTGACAAGATTCAAAACAATCACGAGAAAGCAGTCGACAAAGAAAGAAAAAAATTGTACTTATAATAAAGGATCAACTTCCTCAACTACGTGTGCTTGGAATAACCCGAGGAGGACGACCCCACGGCTGTGGCTGCTGCGACTGGAGATGAGTAAGAAGGCACCCGCTTGTTCCGAAACATCATGTAACCGACCGGGAACACAACACCGATCATCATGACAGCCGCACCGATCAAGTACCTCATCGGACTAGGCGGCTCCACATCGACTATCGCCGTTCTACCAAACTAAACAACAACCAAAAGGGAACCAGAAAAGGTAAGAACTTGACGAGACCCACCAAAACCAAAATCGACGAGACGTTAAGGGATGGGAAAGGGTCGCTCACGGGCATGGCTTTATCGGAGGAGGTGATCGGAATCTACGGTTTGGGCACGTCGATCTTCCGTTGTCCGGTGGGGTTTTTTCCTGTCCGTCTGATGTTTTCGTCCGTTCGATGTTGTTGGTTTGTTTTAAGCTTTTTAACTGGGCCTAAATTTGTGTCTATTCAAATGGGCTTACAAGTTTCTCTAATCATCTTCTCAATCATATGAAATATTGGTACGTGCTTCCGGTTGAGAGCTTCAGTTTAGTTGAGCTCTAGTATGAGAAGGGAGACGGCAGCGGAACGTTTTAATTTGCTGAGACGAGAGGTCAAGAAGTTGTTCGAGTGTAATGCATTTACTGCAGCTCAATTCGCAATCCATTTCGAGCTTAGCTTGATAGAACAGCGGAGTGGAGTTAAGGATGTTTGTAGGGAGTATGTTGTGTAGATTAGACATAGTTACGGTCGACAACCCGAATCTAATGGCACAGTTTAGCTAATATATATAGATGCCAAAGTCAAATTATTAGTTGGTCCAAAGTGAGGTCAAAGCTAAATCAATGTTAAGAAGCCGAGGTCGATTTTCGAAGCACGACATGCATGGTAAGGAGAGAGCAGCAATACTCCGTCGAATATCTGCGTTATCGAAATTTTTTCTTCGAGGCTCGGGTCGAGGATATCGAACTCCCGGATCAATCACACTCAACTCAATCTACTGAAAGTTGAAATGATGCCAGACCCAATACCTCCAACTATCGAACCAAATGATATTTTCATCTTCCCTGATGAAGCAAAATGCAATATGCAATGCCCTCTTCCCCTCTCCATCGCATTTAATGTTCAAAGAACGAAGGAGAAAGGGACGGTTCATTTCTAAAGGAAAAGAACATTGAATGCTCCTCGCCAACCCTTTTATCGATAGAATTCAATTCATGCCCCACTTCACAGACAACGAGCCTCCCTCCTTTGTGTCCCTCTTTCGTCCCGAAATATGTTGGAAACATAGAGCATCCGCCTTTGACGGATCAGTTTATGTCGAGCAAGAAACTCTAGGCTAGTTCTTACTACATATTGGAGAAGCACTTTATCATAGGTCTTTATATGGCAAGGTTTTTGAAAACGTCATGACAGATTAGTTAAAAGCTCACCTAATTGACCGGCAATAACTCCTCCATCTACACACTCAGAAATCCTTTCCTTCAGCTTTTTCCCTCCACTTTTTATGCCAGTCCAACATTGAATCATTCAATGAGTGAGTGTGTGTGTGTGTGTGTGTGTTAAGGGCTTGTCAGTGTGTAGAGAGTGACATTAATGGTAGGTTCGGGTCTTGTTCTTTTGTGAGGGCGAACAAGTGATAGTTGGCAGAATTTAAGATGGTAAGAAGGAGAAGGAGAATAAGAAGAAGAAGAAGAAGATGAGGGTAATGTTTTTGAATGTTGTTGATAGGAGATGACTGCAGAGGAATAATGGATGAGCGGAACTTGAATGCATCAGAGAGTTTTGTAGCAGGAGTCAAAGGTTGTAAGAAGGAAGGGGATGTCCACGGCGAGTCGCCTCTGCCTTCCCCTCACCATGCTCACCACAGGCGTTCTAGGAGGTTGGATTTTCTTTTCCCCTTCTTATCCTCATTTTGCTTTCGCAGCCTGAGATCGGGATCGGATGAAATGTTTTGGGATCGTGTTCCTTCCCACATGAAAACCTGAGATTTTTTGTTAACAAGTTTCAATGCTGTTATGTTTACGCACCTGTTATGAACATCATTGTGCCCATAACTAATGCTGTTCTGTTGTTTGTCATGCCTCAAGTGCGTCCGACAAGAATTTTGATGCGTACAGAGATGGAGCTTCACCTCGCCGAAAGGAGCACAAGGCGAGAATCGTATGACCTCCTTCTCAATAGAAATTTTGTAGTTTTTGTTACTTGATCAGAAATTGATTCCTCGAGAACAGGTCTCTACAGCTTCAGCAATGTGTCACGGATCCCACAGTCCCCGACTCGAGCCCCTTGGCTATGCCAGGAAGAAGGTTGTATCGAATCATCGGGCATCCCTCGAGAATGATGTATGCGGAAGCCTCTGGATTGCTTTTCTCTAGCTAGTTGTGCTCCTCCGCACTACATTTATGATTTGTGCCTGCAGATAGAGCAGTTGCAGTTGCGCCTGCAGCAAGAAAAATCAATGCGAGTCACACTAGAGAGGGCGATGGGCCGAGCATCGAGTACTTTATCTCCCGGGCATCGTCACGTTGCTACCAAGGTAGGTGAATTTTATAGGTTTTCTTGAACGTTGAGCGTGTCCAGGGATATAGGGATAGCCATATCAGAAAACATATCTTGGGGGCTGCTGAGATTTCGATTCGTGTGGATCAGACAAAGGAGTTGATAGCTGAGATCGAAGCGTTGGAGGAAGAAGTAGCAGACAAAGAGAAGCAGGTTCTTTTGCTTTACCGGGCCATATTCGAGCAGTGCATTAGTCAACCTTCTTCCGAGAAGAGCTCGAGCGTCACTTCCCCGGTTCATGCAAGAAATATGGCAGCGAGAAAGCATCCGATGATAATATCAAGTTCATTTTGCTCTTCAAAGAAGTTCCCTCTACGACCGTTGCAGGCATTGATATCCGACCGGGTGACGGGAGATCTGAGGACTGGCAACGAATCACCTATAAGCAACGGCAAAGAAGTTCAGCTTGAGAAAATTAACTCTCGATACAGAAAGGTGCCAATTACAGAGCGAAATTCCGTTATCCGCACGCTGAAGGATCATCTTCACGAATGTCCAAGCAAGTTGTCCGAAGAGATGGTCAAGTGTATGGCCGCCGTGTACTGTTGGCTACGAAGTGCCTCGTCAGCAGATACAGGGAAATCACCACTGTTTATGAGGTCTCCAACCAACGGAATCCTTCCGAGACACAGTATACAAGAAGAAAATGTCTGCAACTTGAAAGCGGCATTGCAAATGTCTCCGATATCAGCCGAAAAGGGGAAATTCTCACATGCCTCGCTCGCCATCAACAATTACAGGTTGGTTGGTTAGCCAATGAGTTGGCATAATTTGATGGATTAACTCTTACGTTAGCAAGTTTGGTTCGGTCGCAGAATTCTCGTAGAACAGCTTGAGAAAGTAAATCTCCGGCAAATGGATGAAGGTTCGCTGACGGCTTTCTGGATCAATGTTTACAATGCGCTTGTCATGCATGTAAGATCAAACTGACTCGGGATAACCCTTTTTCTGTATTTGGCCCCAGTTAAAAAGTTTCTCCTTCTCGAAAATTCACAGGCGTACTTAGCCTACGGAATACCGAGCAGTTCTCTTAAGAGACTAGCCTTGTTCCACAAGGTACATACATGGCATCCAATATTCGCTCAATTTCTAGATGTCATGAACCGTAGGCGAACTGATTGGCGACTATATATGTAGTGCAGGCTGCATACAACATTGGAGGCCACATTATAAGCGCGACTGCGATCGAGCAATCCATTTTCTGCTTCCGAACTCCGCGGACAGGATGGGTAAGTGTCCGTTTTAAGTCTGCTCTGCTATGACATGATCCATGCCTGCTGATTATAAAAAACTCCCAAATGCTTTCAGTGGCTGGAAACATTTGTATCCGCCGCGCTAAGAAAAAGATCTGGTGAAGAAAGGCAAGCGCTCGGCTTGAAGTATGGCCTTGCCAATCCACAACCGCTCGTCTACTTTGGGCTTTGTACCGGTGCTATTTCTGATCCTGTGGTAAATCACCCAAAACTCTCTTTTGCTTTCATCTGATCGAGTAAATGGTATCAACCACGCAATCTACACATTGTAGCTGAGGGTCTACACGGGATCGAACATTATGTCAGAGCTCGAGGCAGCAAAGGGTGATTTCCTGCAATCCAACGTCCTCATCAAGAAATCGAAGGTTTTCCTGCCGAAGGTGCTCGAGAGATTCGCCAAGGAAGCTGCAATCAGCGCGGATGATCTTCCCAACTGGGTGATCCAGAATATTGTCGACAAGAGGCTACAAGCGGCGATACAGAGATGCATCGACAGGAGAAGTAGGAGGAGGACATCTCAGGCGACTGAGTGGTCACCTTACAACTCGAGGTTCCAGTATGTATTCTCAAAAGACTTGACAGACAAACCTTGATGGGTATGAACAAAGTTGATAGAAAACTTCACTCATTTCATTTATCGAAAGAGCAAATGACGTCTCCTTCATCCAGAAATACTTGCTAATCCAATTTGAACCGATTCAGGCTCCCACAGGCATTCACCTACTTGAAATTCCATGGCCAGGAAAAACCAAAACAACTTAAGGTCAATATGGCTGTAAGTTCATTAGCGTTCAAAGCCAAACATTTGCGCAAAGATCAAAAGACCAGATGCATCAAAGGCTAGGAAGTAAAGCCGCATCCTAAGAACAAAAAACACAGACATGAAAGACAGTGCTGACCTATGATAAGTTACAAGCGTTGACAGATAGCAACCAGACTATAAACAATTGACAACTAAACATTCTTGGCTCTATTCACAGATATGGTACAGTTAGAGAAGACCTCGTCGGGAGGCTGAAGTGACGAGAGGCATTTGATGGTACGATCCTGATGTGATTAACGAATTGTGAAGGAAGACGAAGTCGGGTGGGATTGTATCCGGGGTCAAATAGTAGTTCATCCACCTTGATGCCCTCTTCTTTGCTGGCCTGTAGTTGAAACTGCTTCCAAAGGTCGTTGTGTTAGGAACTTGGCTCTGCTTATGAGGTGAATCGTTCGGGTGGTTCATTGTCATCGTCAATGAAGGCGGGAGGCTTCTCGCAGATACAAGAGTATGGAAACTCGTGGAAGTCACCTCGTCCTGGTCTCATCTCATCCGGCTCACCCATAAATCCTCTCTGATAAGACTTCACCTTGCTGGAAAAGGATTCCCAGTCCAACTGCTCCCTGCTCTTGAACAAACGACTAAGTTTCTTGGCGTTCGGCCTGATCGTCCTCTTATGGCCCATAAACCTCCTGGACATTACCAAGAACATCATACACAGCAAGAATGAATGCAATCCCAAACAGTATAATGTAACCTTTTTGCAAAAGAGTATTATAATGCATGACTGTCGATAAAGTTGATGTGGAATCAAATTTTCAACTTAAAATTCTTCAAGTATACTACATTCAAATAAAGTCCTACAATGGACGACAGAAGCATCTTAAATCACGTAAGAAAGTATGGGAAGAATAGCAACCATCTGAGATAGACTATCACACTTTTCAAATAACAAAAAGATAAAACACCCATGATCTAAAATTCAGTATATCATTACAGAAGTAGAGCCTCCAAGAAGAAAGTACTTCCAACATCGAGATAGCTGAATTTTACCTTCTTCCGGCGAGAATTTTGGCCATGTTACCATTGTTGTTTGTAACAAATACATCGCTCTCATCACAGACAATGTAGTCAATCGCAGCCAGCTGGGATGAAAATGATAGATGTGGTTTCAGTTCATCGGTAGCAAGCATCTCCTTTGTGTAAAAATTGGGAAAAAGATCTTGGAGAGGCTTCAATGTATTTTCTCCCCCATAAATTTCTCCAGATGCAACGTAGATGTAGGTGTCATTCGTAAAGCCTAAACCACGTAGCATGAGGCCCACTTCATGAGGAGTAAGAGGACATTTGCCTCGACTTCGTTCATCATCAGGGATCAAATCCTGCAACAAATAAGAAAAAAATTTACCAGATTGAGAATTGGATAGGTACTTCTTGAAGCAAATCAGTGCACAACCTTAAGTCTTGGCAGAATTCATGGAGACACAGATAAGTGAAAAGAAGAATCATGACAGAAACAGATTGAAGTCTCACAGGTAAATTGGTCCATCGTTTCCTGATTTCTCCAAGCTCATATCTTTCCTTGTCACCACCACCGTAATAGCAGCCCGAAAATGCTAGCATATCTGGTTCGAACCTGTGATGGAGTTTTGTCAGTGTACAAAAGTAAATTGTGTGCTCAGGGGCAGATATCTTCGGAAGTAAAGAGATGCATTTCTTTCTTTTCGGTAAAAAAGGGTTAAATGCATTAGATAAGAGTCAGAAATTCAGTAACAACCATAATACTTTTTTATTTGCAGAGAGATTTGAAAAGGCAATGTGTGAACACGAATGGTAGATCCTAAAACAAGACAAATTTAGAATGGGACAGGGATCCTCAAAAGTGAAAATTAAGAATTTATGTCATGATGTGCCTTAAGGGAGAGCATCTGGGAACAGAGTGGCAGTCATTAAAATGTTAGTAACATTTCTCACTGTAATGATTCAACAGCGGAAAAGAATGTACGCATATGAATAAATAAAATCTAAAATTGCAAAGAGAAGAAGCATCTAAGAAACATGATTAAATGCTTGGTACATACAGGAGGAAAATGCCATATAGAGAAGGAAATTTTCGAAGATTAAATTGCTACCACAATGTCTGATTAGTCAACTATCAATAATGATGATGGTAAGAGGTAAGAGTGGAATAAGAAGTGCCAATAGCCAAAGTCAGAGTTCAGCAACAGATACTTAAGCAGAAACCAATCAGCATACATGACAAATTAAAACAGTGCTCTACCTCAAGTGGATAGCAACATAACGCTTAGACATGTTTCTCATCCTTGAAACGAGTCCTTCACCAAGTTCCCGAATTGGTTTAGTAAATCTTAAGGCGTGGTAGTTTACTCGACATCGCAGCTTCTGCAACTCACTGTCAATGTCATTTGCAAGTCTGTAATCGAATTTAGTCAGCTGGAGAACCTGCAAGACAAGATATATCAAGTCAAGGTCTGTGGCAGGAATATGCAATTACAGAACTGTAAAGAGAGTATGGGAAGGGCTTGGACAAAAAAGTAAAATTTGGCCCATTGACCACATTTCAAACCAATGAGGGCTACAGAGTGACAAGTCGACTCACGCGTCTTCTTAATAGTATTGGAAGGACTTGATCCAAATAATAATCCGGCTCCGATTTTCTAGGCACTCGCATTGTATATGGTGGCTTATCCATGGAATGCATCACTTTATCAGGCACTCTTCTAACAATTGTGACGTCCTTTGAAAGGGAGTGAATAAACCAATCCACATCAAAAACATTGGCAAAATCACTGCAAAGTTGCCATTTCAATGAAGCCAGTTATTTAAATAATCACCGACAACCCTCGCACTTCTAACTCAAAGAGCCAACATGACTCCACTGACCTGTCATCCTTCCAAAAAGAATGATGATCCAACTCAGGCACGACGAGGGTGGCATTGAGAATCCGAGCGACAACAACTGCATCTGTTATCTGAGATTAAAATTTAGTCAACCTTCCAGGAATTCGATCCTATGTAAATTCAACAACTTCAACATATAAGATGCTGAATCGATTGAACAAACATAATCGACAAAGTGCTGACATCATAAACTTACTCCTGTCCTTTGTTGGTTGAGTCCGCCGCTGGTGGCAATCAGCAGATAGCCATTTGAAGATTTCTCCCGTACAGCGCCTGCCAGAACACGTACATTATCATCGCAATGCTTCTCTCAGTTGGGTACAACAAAAATCAACCAATGAATCGCAGGCCCACTACATCACAATCCAACTTACGAAGGAAATCAGCAGCTCTTTGACTGCATCCATAGTAGTACTTCGAGTAATGCGATTTCCATATATCAATTGGACCATAGCCATGACCATCCTGCAAATTTTCATTCAGATTGCTTATCATAGTCATCAATCCGATCGACACTTCACAACATGAATCGGCGAGTCCTAGTACAGCAAAGGAACAGTAGGAGTAAAGCATTTGTGCATAACAAGCGAAATCGAGCTCAACAATGCCCGGAACTAGTCAATGCGCAATCAAAATCATTGCCTGAGGAACAAATTCAAACACCCAAATTCAACATAAAAGGTAAAAAGGCAAGGATAAAAACAGAATGCTGCACCTAACAATCTAATCAAATCTACACAGAAGAACAGCAAAATGCACTAACACGCAAATCCAACACCGAACAAAAAAGGGTGCCTAACACTACCCAGGGAACCTACCAACTTAGAGTACAGACCCCGGTGACCCAATCTCTGGGAATACCACTCAATGCCGGACACCACGTGTCCGGCGAACAACGAAACCAACCCCAACCCAAAGAGCATCGCCCCACACAAGACGGACCACCTCTTCATCCCCCTCTTCTTACTACTAACACCACCACTGCTACCACTTCCTACACTACTATTACTCCTCCCCATCCTCCAAAATACGCGGACTTTCTCATCCCGGAGCTGCTGCGCCGCCGCCGCCGCGAGCCCAAACACCCAATCCTTTCCCAAACCCATTACCCAGATCACCATCATCCCATCACCAAGACCGCCATTATAGGAAACCTGGGGGTGGGGGACTGGGTATCGAGACTTCGTGCCCCGCACTGCGTCGCGGTGCTGGCGACGTGGGTTTTCATTTCTATTCGTGGGTTTTATTCTTCCCGACAGAGGGGGAACGAATCGAATCGAAAGATGCGGTTTTGCGGCCCGGGGAGGGGGGATTAAAGTGATGGGATGATTAGTTTAAAGTGGGTAGTGGAATTAGTGTCGTTCTTTGGGATCGAAGGAATGATTACTGGGTAAATTTCTTTTCCTTGTTTTGGGCAGAGGAAGTGGGAAGAGTAGTTGGGAACTGGGAGTGATTGTTGTCGTCGGCTTTTTCAGACTGAGTTTGGATTTTGTAAGAAAGATCCCCAACCGAATAAAGTAAATTACTCGTTATTACCTAATTGAAGTCAGTGTCTGATATCTTCTCTCATTTTGCTTATTATTCTTTCACATATGGAGGAATCTTCAGAGTTGCCTTAACTAGTTATCTGTAATTAGTTAAGGACATAAAAGTTTGGCCTCGATAGTAACTTCTGCCCTAGCTTTTGAACCTCCTCCCCATCCTTCCAGAGTTTCAATCCCTCATGGTATCCTGGTAGACCACGAGCATGCCGATCGTCTAACTGGACGTGGTTTTAAGGGATCACACGCAGCGTGGTTTCCCCGATAGCCGGGAAAGTTGCGCTAGCGGGTTGTCCTACCTCAAGATGTATCTCTACCGATTGGGGCACCTGCCCGTGGAGGACAAGAACTTCATGGACCTTTTCGGACAAAGAGGTTGGAACTTTCATGGGGACTTATAAGAAGTTTTTCGGCCTTCTGATCCCCAGCAGGCTTCGATAAGGCTACCATGGCAAGCTTGGCCAGACAAAGGTTCAGGGCGGCCAACATCAACCCAAAATTGAGCATAGGGATAAGCTGGTTCACATACTTCTCTGGCCAGCGAAGGTTGGCCCAACAGGAGCCGATGACTCTCACGTACGCTTTGTCACCATATCACCCAATCAGCTACCTTAGCTTGGAGATCACACCTGATCAACTTTGCAGAGGCGACCGATAACAACATGGCCGACATTAAGCCGTTTCCACTCTGGTGATCATGGCGACAGAGTGCCCACGTCTTTGTGCTGGAAGAAGGGCGTCTACACTTGGACTCGGCAGAAGTCTTGGCGGTGGACTTTGTGGCCGAGAAATCCAAACGGGCAATAGACCTGGAGTAAGTGACAATGCACGAGATATGGCATGCCCAGGGACCAGAACACAGCAAGGTGAAGGAGGCGATTGTGAATGGATGGCATTCAGGCCTTGTGTGGCGCCTTTCGAAATGACTCCATTAACGGAGTCCAGCCAACATTGGGAATAGGAAGAGGAGGGATTTTCATTGGGTTTAGCAGTTGGAGTTTGTCATTGGTAGTTCTTCCACGGGCACGAATGACGGGCGGGCAGAATCAATCACATTCAGATTGCAAGACAACGAAGAGAAGACAGTTGTGCAAAACAACGAACACCGATAAACAGGAACGACCCTTGTCTTGTTTGTGTTAAGCAGCAGCCAAGGGTTTCACCTCTTCGTTGAATGTGAATAAACATTCGATTGATTTTGAAATGTGATGAACATTTGTTATGTAATGGTTGTCAATTCCAAAGTTGGGTCCACCAACACGTTGACGATTTTGTCCCAGACCGTCTGTCTCGCACCATGCGACCAACTGATGAGATCACAAAAGTGAGTGATTGATTGTTATTTGCTATTACAAGGAACCTCCGCCATGAAAGTTTGCTGCATCTATCTCACCCCCATCTCTTCCTTCTTCCTCGTACAATAAACGCCCCTTCCCGCCCTCCCTTCCGTAACCGCAGTCGTCAAATTGATGTCCCTGGATCCCACCACTTCAGATACAAGAAATAACGACGGCACAGGGAACGCGATGTCAAAGAACCGCTCATCATTGTTGGAGGACTTCTTCATCCTCGGGGGTCTAGTTGTCGTCCAGTTCATCTATGCTGGGAGCTCCATACTTTTGGGTTACTTGATGTCGTTGGGGTTCAACCCCTTGACCCTCGTCGCTTTCACCTCCCTCGCCACCTTCTTCATCCTGACTCCCCTTGCTGTATATTTCGAGAGGTTCATCCAGGGTTTCTACGTTTTGGATTCTCCGTGCAACGTTTCGCGATGATCCTTTTGATTGATTCTGGGATTCAATGTTTCAGGAGTTTGTGGCCCAAGGGCATCAGCATCAAGCTGGTGGTTCAGCTCCTCCTGTTGGCTTTCAGCGGGTGAGTTCTAACGAATTCCTCTTGGGTTTCGTATTGAATGCCGAGGATTGATTTCTCTGTTTTCAGGGTAACTCTGTTTCAGACCCTCTTCCTTAAAGGGATTGATTTGACGTCTCCTGCCATGGCGACAGCGATGCCAAACCTTGCTCCGGGGCTGATCTTCGTCATTGCATGGAGTGTCCGGTAGTTGTTCATTTCATGCTTCGACTGTCAATGGACTGTTTTTTATCATGCACACTGAACGGATTCTTGTTGTGTTTCTTGCGCAGATTAGAAAAGGTTAACATAGGTTGTTTGTATAGTAAGGTAAAGATCATGGGCACGTTGTTGTGCATGGCAGGGGCGATCATGATGGGCCTCATGCATAGTGCGTCGGCAGTGGACGGCAATGTCACGTTTTCGTCCTCGTCATCTTCAGCTTTAGGGACAATCTTTGATAGAGATAAGATCATTGGCTGCCTGTATCTCATTGCGGCTGTTATCTGCTTGTCTAGCAACGCGGTTTTGCAGGCATCGACCCTGAGAAATTTCCCCGCCCCTATGTCGCTCAGTGCTGTAACTTCATTGATCGGCGTGTTTACAACCATGGCAGTAGAATTGCTAGATAAGCATAAGATAGATTTCATGGGTTCAGCCGTGACCTTCGGGAGCCTCATCGGGTTTTCCGCATTGGTATGCAGTTCTGACTGAGCACGTTTGATTATACATGGGGGTTTGCAAACTATTCAAAACTTCATTTGACGGTTACGAACAGGGAGGCGTGCTAAATGGAGTGTCTACGAGCTTCAATGGGTGGGCAATGAAGAAACGAGGCCCAGTTCTCGTCTCCATGTTCAGTCCGATCGGAACCGCATGCTCTGTTGTGATTTCCATGATCACCTTAGGAGAGAGCTTTCAGCTAGGAAGGTAAAACCATAGGCAAAAGCAAGTGCATACGAACAATGATCGATGAATCCTCGTCTTGACCGTAATATTTTGGCCGGTTTATGCAGCCTTGCAGGGATGTTCCTCCTGTTTGCAGGCCTCTATTTTGTGCTATGGGCAAAAGGGAAGGAGAACAACAACAATGGCGAAGACAAATCGGAAAGTGAGTTCAACAGAGAGAAGCCTCTTCTAAGTTAAGACATACACAGATAATCATGTTCTTCGCCACTTCGCCACGCGACCTCATTTGACGAATCTCGTGTTTCACCTGCTATAATCCACGAATCATGATGTAAATAGTATTCTCATTTCTTCACCTTTTCTTTTTGGGTCTTTTTTCTCGTCAATGGTGTTTTGCAGAGCAATGATCTGAACTCGATTTGATCAGCAGCTGACTCTTACTACTAACATCCTAACTTCAGTCATAAAGCCGATCCATGCCGACAGTTGAAGCTATGCGTCGGCATATCGATACGGGAGCTTTGTTGGCATGTACTAACATCTTTGTTCTCCTCAGTTCTCCATTTGGTTCCGCATATCTGGGGCAGAAGACATGAGTATGTACTAACTGTAGTTTTTGTTAGTTTCCAGTCTCTCTCGGCTCCAGTTGAGGGTGACGTAATCGACATTCACACAAAGCTTGGTATCCATGGCCATGATCAATCGTATTGATCTACACATCTGTATTTCTGCTGCACGAATGAGTGCCAAGGCCAACCCCAAGCAGATACACCCATCACGGTTCAATAGACAGGTTGCAGAGCACGACCAGCAATCTTGGCAAGGGACACTACTGCCAACATTCTCCCAAAGAAAGATGCAGATATGACTAAATGTTTTCTGGCATCACACTCTGCCACACTAACCATTCTATCATCAGTTCGGGCATTTTTTATCCCCATCCAATTCCCAGACAAGGTGGTATTGACGTCTTGAAGATTGATTCTACCCATGAACAAATCATCCCGAAGATGAGGACAGAGGGCGAGGAATTTGCGACTAAAGCTCTCGTGAATGGCGCCCATCCCAGGGACCCACTTCACGTCATTTGCAGGGCTCACGTTCAGCCGATTCTGAAGCAAACGTATACGGTAGCATATTGTATACCTCTCGCTACAGAAATGAGCCGCACATGGATAAGGGGGATTGACGTCTGAAGCCAGCCGGACCAAAGCCAATGTAAGAGCCCCGTCGACAGGCATAAGATCAGAGAGATTCCGACCGCAGATCATCTTCACCTCCTTCTCTGTAGGAAATACGCAACATTGTTCTCGCCCTCGTCCGTGACGATCAGATCCTTGGTGTAATGCTTGATTGTCTCCTGTTTCGGGGATTCAAGCGTTGCTTGTAAGGTAAGAATGCAGGAGAAACGGAGATGATAACTGACAACAATCTTGACATTTCGGGAGTTGTGGCAGCAGCAGAAATACTCAGCCACCTCCCCCCCACACCTGCAGCCATATGCCGTCCCATCCCAACCTACAGCCGTAGCAGAACGTCACGAGCCTCTCATCATAAATAACCTCGAGAACCATCCTAAGGGCCTCGATCAAGACCTTCAATCTAAGGTCTGGTAAAACCAAGCTCTCGCCTTTCTTCCTACTGGGTATCAGCAGACGCAGCAGAACTCAATCTTGAACCTGCTTTCGGCGATCTCCCACGCCATCTCCTCCACCGAGAAAGAACCGAGCGCAGGGGACGGGCCCATCCCTTCGGCCGACAGCTTAGCGAGGTTCTGGCAGGCGGAGAGGAGGAAAGGGGGCAGGCGGGCGAACTTGCTGCCACGGGTGGTGGATTTGGTGTACTGGGAGAGGATTAGGGTTTTGATTAGGGATTGGGTCAGAGGCATTGCTGCTGACGGTGATGGTTGTGAGGAGGAGGACGAAGTGGGTCGCCTCGTCGAAGGGATCGGATACGCGAGGATCGAAGAGTAGAGGGTTGTAAGCTGGCGTTGCTATTCTTCGGAGAGTCGTCCTTGGCAGTTGAAGAACGAAAGACGGCGTCGGCGGCGAAGTAAACCGCTCCAAACTTTTGAGTTGAAGTTGTCCGAAGAACAAGCGGCGGGCAACCTGCGAGGAAGGGAAGCGCCCTCTCACCCCTCGACGCATTCGTAGTAGTAGTATTTATTCCCGGTTCTTTCAGACCGTTCTCTTAATTTTCCCGCCACCCGAAAAGATCCAAACTTTTCAGCACTCTCGCCGCCGCTGTGAAACCCAAACACCTCCCCGATGACTCGGCGGCGGTTGCGACTCGGATGCTCCTCTGACGAAGAAGAAGACTCCCCCCTCTTCCAGGAGCCTGCTGACTCTGCTAACAGTGCCTCGCTTCCCGTTGCACTTGAGATCTCCGACGACGATGCGGAGTTCGTGGACGTTCCCGAGGAACTTGACGGTGGCGGTGCGGCGAGGCCTTCGTTTCCGGGTCATGAATCGATGGTCGCCCACCTCGAGAGGATGGGACTGAGGCTGAGTAACGCGTGGGTGGACGGCCTGCAACTGCAAACGTCGGTTCCTGGGTTCTCCCACCTTGATGCTGCCTCGAAGGCCAAGATTTGCTTCCAGCATTTCTTGCGCTCTGACATGAATTCCTCGGGCGGTGGCGTGCTTCCTCCTAATGTCGGGTCTTTGCACCAGGTGGATCTCGCCGGACCATTCGTTTTGCAGGTATCGTCTCTGTTTAGTGCTTGATTATACGCTGGAATAAGACCGTAGTGGGTCACAACTGCTTTATCACTCTGGATCAAACTTGCTTTTGTAGGTTGATGAGATTGTTAATATTAGCTGCCCTATACGAGATCGATATCAGAATGCATCTGTGGGGCCCAAGAGGTGCCTCAAGTTATCCATGACCGATGGCATTCAACGGGTCTTTGGTATGGAATACAGGCCCATGGAAATGCTCGAACCATTAGCCCCCGCAGGATTAAAGGTATTGGATTTAACTGTTAATTGCGAGCTTTGGTTAGCTTGGCAATGAGGATCTATCGACTTGCAAATGGGGAAGTGTGTACTGATGAACCTCATTTCATCATGAAAAAGGGTGGAATTGGAAGGACTGATAAAAAAGGTTCTGAGCTAAGAGTTGATTTTTGTGTCTATGGAGTTGGACTTAGGAGAATGTGCTGCTTTATCATTAGAAGTTAGAACAGGGCCAATACAAAGCCACCTAAGATTTTTCATATGAATCACAATGCAAAAAGTAATTGAAGAAGTGAAATTCTGTCTTTTTACATGGAAAACTATCATTCAAATTGTTTCTGATTGTCTTCCATTGCCTCAACTTGCAAATCTATAATAGGTCGCTGTGTCGAATGTCCATATACGCCACGGCCTCCTTATGTTGGTCCCTGAAGTTTTGGTTGTGTTAGGAGGCGTTGTTGACGAGTTGGAAGCTGCACGTCAACGGCTTGTGGAAGAAGTAAACAAACCTCCAAGAGGGAAAAGGTGAAACTTTAAAACAGTTTTGATCGACTTGTTTCTATAGGCACAAAAGTTCTTGCGATTGTTGCTTATTCTCGTTTCCATGTTATTATTCTGCTTTGTATTCTCAAGAGCTGATGTTCTTCCTGGGCAGAACACGATCTGGTGTAACACCTTCATTAGCAACAAGAGCAACAGCGGCTGCTTGGCCACATAGTCCAAATGCGATGGAACAAAATGGCAGTGTGGGTACTGTGCAATCAGTTGTGTCCCAAACAACCAGAGGTATGTTCTAGTGACAGAAGATCACTTTTCTTCTACCTTAATTTCACTGTTACACGTTATGGTTGCCTTGTAATTCATATTTGATATGGACTTTCTGAAAAGCAAGCAGTTAATTTCTTTCCTCCATGTAAGGTCTTCGGTTTTGAAGTGAATTATTCAATGTGCTATGAACGACATAACTTAGGATTGTTCTTGTGCTTGTTGTCCGGATATCATGTAGAGGCACTCCCAATGCTTGTTGGCTTGATGACATGCAGAGACACTCCATTGGAGGTTCACACTATAGCCATCTAATCATGGATTTCTCTTGTGCACTGATGTGTGTTAGATTTACTCCCATTTATGTGAGGTTATTCTTATTAGCAATGTGTTAATGTCGTTAAAATGTGATATAATAATAATTCTGGTATTCTTCGAAGGCCTTTTCTCATGTTGGCTTCACTCTTTAGGCAGTAACTTGCCACACACACCAGTTGAAGTTGGTCCAAATCCAAGGATATCTGATCTCTGGACTGCTCATAGTAATGGGCAACCTCCCATACCAAGCCCCTCGTCGAATTTTATCTCAGATTTTGAAGATATGCACATGGATACAGCTTCAGCTTCTCCTTCTGCAGGGCCTTCTGCTAATGCTGAGGCAGTGTTTGAGCGAGTGGATTATGATTCTGGTCCTTCAGCTGCACCAACTATGTCCAATTCAGGGCTGGGTGTTGTTTCATCAGCCAGTGATATGCATTGTGATCGTCTTTCCCCCGAAAGGCTGGATGCTGACTTGGATCCTCCCCGTACTGCCTTCAATTTGATTGGCGAAGATGCTGTCAGATATGGAGAACATCCACAAGTAGGTGATGATGACAGACCTTTCACTTACATAGCAAGTTTATCCACCAAATGGGCCACATTAAGAGGACATACTTCTTCTGTTCAAGGAAAAGTTAAGGTACAATGTAACTGCATTCCCATTGCTTTTTCTTGGCCATACACTGAGAATCTATTATTATGATTCATGACAAAGGCAACCTTTGGTGGTGTCTACCTAAATTATAAAGAATTTCTGATAGCACAGCTCATCATTATAGCATATTGCAAAACTATACAGTGGTGGTTTAGTACGCTGGAGTATGTGTTTAGGCTGTTAATTCAGCACTACCTCTCCAATATGGTACCTGTCAACCTCATATTTTGGTGAAAGAACTCAAAAAGGCTCTAAGAAATTTTATTGGTAGCATGAAGGATTTCGTCTCCATAGAGTGAGACATTTTCCATCGGTTATTGAACTACACCATTCACATCAGCATCCCCTTTGCACATACTTATAATGTTGAAGTCAATCTGATTTGTTCTGTTGGTACTCCTCAAGTCTAAAGTAAGGATGCTCCACAGAACACTCCTAATGATTCCTCAAGACTTGGAAACTGCATTGGTAACATGTCAGGTAGCCAGGATCGGTAAGATCAGAAATAGTTTTTGATCTAGGATCAGTACGATTGGGTGTAATAGGATCTAGTAAATATCTCTATTGGTGAATTCTACTTTGAGGATTAGATTGGGATTCTGATATCATTGTGCATTTCTACTACTGTTATGCCAATGAAATAGTTCGATATATAATGGCTGCGGTTGCTGGTGCACTTGCATCTACTTTTTTGTTACTTGGCTGTGTTTCTGAATTCTTGATTTTAAATCTGGCAGTGCCTCTTGACTGGGGTGAAGGGATTCCAGTACAAGCACAGGACATCTTATGAGCTTTGTGTATATATAGACGACGGGAGTCTTATATCCGAGATTCTGATTCATCATGATGTGAGTTTCAATCCATCTCTCCTGTGCTAATATACATAATTTCTCTTTTATGCTATTGTAAATGCTAGTATTTGGTTTCGCATACTTTCAGGTTGTAGAGAGAGGAATTGGTCATTCTCCGCAGGCGGTTACCACTGCTCTGTCTTCTTCAAATTCAACAATTGTGTCCAACATGAAGGAGACCTTGAAGCGGTTCCAATCTTTCCTAGCTGACTTCGAGGTAGTCGACCAGTTCTTTGTTCTAAAAAACAACCGTTGCTGCTCCTTTATATCCATACTGTTGACGGGAAGAAAGCTGAAGTGCTTCAGTTGTGTTCCAGGGAGTCATGCTTATAGAGATCGGTGAAACATCGCCATTTCCGATTGCCCTCGAGATGGACAAGGGATGCTCAACCTCTGACGCTTGGATGCTGCTCGTGAGATTGAAAACCTCCACTGCTGCAACAGAGCAGCCTTTTCTTGGTCCTATATGTCTTTCTCCATGACCCCACATCGCCCGACGTAAGTGCTTTATTCTTAACTGGAGGTTTCCTTCCCTTTTCGGCATTGATTTTGATTAGTTTTCTTTGATGCATTTACTACCAAGTCAAATTTCAATGTTAGGAAATGCACTCAAAGAATTGGCATCCCCCTTTTATGCTCATCGAAGGAGTTCATGATTTCTACACCGAACCTGAGACTGATATTGCCGCATTCGTATTAATACTCTGAAACAGTTTGTAGCCTCAGCTTGAACACTACTTATTGCAGAACACAAGTACGAATGGAATGAAATAATTATTGTTACAGGAAAGAAAATGATTCAAAGAATACAAGTATGTGTACGAGAACACTATTCTTGCATACTATGCGGGCTGGTCCTAGCGACGGTGCACCGCAGGAAAGCGAATCCCGTCTTCTCATCGGGAGATTTCCTCTGGCAATGGAATGTATCTGACAGTCTGCAACCAAACATGTCCCAGTGGTTGCATAAAACTTTATACGATATTACATCACATTATGTCTCACAATTCTATAATTAGTATTAATACACCATATTACTAATTAACTACAACGTTGAGTAACTATGATGTCTACGATCATCTAATTAGAGAATTTTATCATCCTGAATAACGGAAGGAACCACCCTACGTTGAATTAAATGCGCGGTGGCAATGATCTGCGATGAAGTAGTTGGCAAAGGCGGAAGCAGTCTTGTATGTGTCAAGCTACTGACCGTTCGCCCCTCGGTCACTCGCCCGGTCATGCCACTCAATGAAAGTCACCTCCCTACCTTCCCCTTGGAAGGTTATGTACGGTTTCGTCGTTGGCACCATCATCTTCTCGTCGAGATATGCCAATATGCGATTCACGGTATTTTCATAGATCCAGCGGCTTTAGTACGACCTCGAAAAAAGGCAAACGTACACGTAACATCCGGCGCTAATTTTTATAGTGACTTTCATCTTATTGTTATCCGAGATCCAGTGGACAGCAGCCTGAATTGACGTAAACTGAACAGTAGAAACCATTGGCGTTGACCTTAATAGTGCGGTGCCCTACAGGGCCAACCCGCTTGTGGCTGTGGATGGATGGTGACGATAGAGGTTGAGGTCACGTTGGAGGAAACACACAAGTCCTCAAGGCCACGGCGGCCAAGTCCCCCGGCCAGCAACCGCGAACAAGGAGAAAGTGCGATGAGTAGGACTATAGCAGAGCGCAAGAGAAGTGACGGGAAATCGAAAGCAGCCATTTGATTCAGTAGAAAATGTGAAAGTCTTACGGGGAGGGAAGGGGAGGTGGGAGATGGGCATCGAAGGTTGTAAGAATGGATGATGCAAGAATAGCAACTTGTGTAAGAGTGGGTTTAGTTTTATAAGGGTGTGTATGTGTCTTTGTCTTCCACCCAATTCCTAGGTTGTTTTTGGGCTCAAAGCCCAAGTTATCACATTACTGGGAACAGGGGGGGACACCCTTAGATATTTGACTCGTGTCAGATGGGATGACATGACATCAAGGTTAATAATTTGGAGTCCCAAGTTGTAAAACCTCCAGAAGAAAAGGGACTGTAGATTAGGAATAATAATCAGAGGAAGAAAAATTATAATCTCTGATCTCTCCGTCCGTCCCTCTCTCATTCTCTCTTCTTTACCAGAAACAACCTACGTGGGGGTGGGCACTCCCTCGGCCTCCGCATCCCTTTACTTGTAGAAAGAGATCCCTTCCTTCTTCCAAGATGAGCACCGGAGAGTTGCTCAGCATCGACCCCCTCGAGCTCAAATTCCCATGTGGGTTTTCATTCTACTTTTGTGTTTTTTTATTACCGTCCTCCTGCTGCTGTTGTTGTTGTCCGAAGGATCTGATGGGATTTCTCTGTCTGATTTCTTGTTGGGGGTTGGGTTGGTTTCTATTACCATGAACTTGCTCTCGAACAAAATGATAATCATTGTCGGCATATTTGGTGCGATGGTACTAAACTGGGTTCATTGCAAGGAACGTGGCGCCGAGATTGTCACAGCAAATCAATAGAGGTAGTTGGATCGGAAGTCGCAGCTCGTGAATCATGGAGGAGATCTATAATACCTCGACAACATCGTAGGCCAATGCACGATACTCAGCTTCAGTAGAGCTTCTCGAAACAGTGGGTTGCTTCTTCGAACGCCAGGAGATGAGATTACGCCCAAGAAAAACAGCATACTTAGTGATGGAACGACGAGTCAAATGACAGCTTGCCCAATCAGAATCAACAAATGTAACGAGTGTCGTTGTGTCTGCAGGGCGTAAGGGTGGTCCATAGTGCAATATCTCCCTTGAGATAATGAAGAATCATCTTCTCCTGTTGTAAATGATAATTTGTAGGAGCATGTAAAAATTGGCTAAAAAAATTTATCGAGAAGGTGTCGGGTCTCATTAAGGTGACGTATTGGAGGGCTCAAATGATCTCACGAAAAAGGGTAACATTTGGAAAAGGGGTCATCGGTAACTTGAGAGAATCCTTCATGGAGAGCAGCGAGGGAGCCATATTGCAGTCTTGCAGGTGGAACTGCTCCAAAAGTCTTTTGACGTAGTGGGTTTGAGAAAGAAATAACCCATTGGAAGTCTGCTGAAGACGAATATTGAGGAAATGAGCGTCCAGATCTTTCATGGCAAACCATTGCCCAAGTTCTTGCACTAGATTGTCCACCATTTACGAGTCTGATCCAGTAAGAAGGACCTCATCCATATATAGCAAGAGAAGCATAATCTGGCCACGTAAGTGACATACAAAGAGAGAGCTGTCGGAGGCTGTTTGAGTGAATCCAAGTTGAAGAAGAGCTGAATGAAACGCTTCAAACCATGCTCGGGGTGCCTGCTTTAGACCATAAAGGGACTTAACCAACTTGCAGACATAGTCCGGGTAGCGAGGATGCTCAAAGCCACGTGGCTGCCGCATATAGACAAATTTGCGAAGTTCCCCGTAAAGAAAGGCATTGCGAACGTCAAGTTGACGGAGGTGCCATCGATGAGACACAGGTAAAGATAGAACAAGCCGTATGGTGGTGGATTTCACAACTGGGCTGAATGTCTCTAAATTTTCGATACCTGCTCGTTATTTGAAGCCTTGAGCAACGAGTCGAGCTTTATAGCGTTCGATGGAGCCATCTAAATGATGTTTGACCTTGAAGACCCATTTTCTGCTAATGAGATTTTGGGAAGCTGTTGGCGGAACAAGAACCCAAGTTCGGTTGGCAAGAAGCGAATGAAACTCGTCATGCATTGCTTGTCGGCATTCAGGGAGAAGCATCGCTTGTCGTACTGAGGTAGGATTGAGCGGCTGCGCTTGAGATAACGGGTTAAGAATGTTGCGAGGTCGAAGGTGTCCTGTTTGACTGCGAGTAACCATCGGATGAAGAGAGGGCATGCATAAGAGGACACATGAGTTGGCAAATCGGGAGAGGAGACCCCAGGCGAGAGGTGTGGCTGAAGTGATTGTAGTGAAGCTGCTGGAGACGAGGGTGGAGGAGCCCTAGAAGGGGCAAGATCTTCGGGCACCCTAGCAGAAGTTGATGCACTTGACAACGACATAGGCAAGGAAATGGTGTTTGTATTCCCGATAACAGTTGATGTGGAGGAGTCCTTGTGCAAGTTAACAAACGGAAATCGGTCTTCATGAAAACGAATGTGCCGCTAATGTGGATGCAAAAAGTCACGGGATCGTAACATCGATACCCTTTGTGTTGCGAGGAGTAGCCAACAAAGATACAGGCAGTGGAACGAGCAGCAAACTTTGACGTAACCAGATGACCAAGGTACGGATAACAGAGACATCTGAAAACACGCAAGTCGGCGAAGTTCGGAGGGGCTCGAAACAGTAGCCCATGAGGTATCTGATTCCTGATGACAGAGGATGGTAACAAGTTGAGAGTAGAGTTGGCTGTGAGTGCGGCATCAGCCCACAAATTCTCAGACAAACCGACATGTAGTCGTATCGTTCGAGCAAGAGCACAGAGATATCGATGACGACGCTCCGCAACTCCATTTTGCTGAGGTGCGTGGGGACATGAAAGGTGGAGCAGAATCCCATTATATTGAAGAAATACAGATAAAGCAGTATTGAAAAATTCTCCTCCACCATCACACTGCAAGGTTAGTATCGATAGCGAAAATTATTGTCGGATTAGATGATAGAAATGCCGAAAAACATCAAAGACATTAGACTTTAGTTTAAGTAAAATAATCCACGAATAACGAGTGTAATCATCAACAAAAAGCAAGTAATAATGATGACCACAACGAGAAAGAACGGGACTCTGCCATAAATCTGAATCTATTATTTCAAAAGACTTCGAGGTCTTCGAAGATGAAGATGAAAAAGAAAGACGGTGTGATTTGGCAATTTCACACGAATGACAGAAGGTAGGCTTGATGGGAACATTATTAGGAAGAAGACAACGACAACGAAGAAACTGAAGAGCCGATAGTTGAGGATGACATAAACGTTGGTGCCAGATGGTGGAGTCAGTAGTCGTGACGAGGGAAGCGGGAGACCTTAGAGACGAAAGACGGAGATGATAGAGTGGTCTACTACTCGGTTGACGGTGGAGGATCCAGCCGTGACGATCCTTGATAAGAAAGGAGTTAGCATCGAAAACGATAGAACAATTGTTATCAAGACAAAAACGCCGGACTGAGATTAAATTATGAAAGAGAGAAGGAACACAAAGGACGTCACGAATGTTGAAAAATGATGATTGTGTGCGAATGTTAATATAAACAGAATGTGTTATTGGGAGAAAAGAACTGTTTCCGACAACAATACGCGTCGAACCACCATAAGTGCGAGGGGATAAGAGATTACCCGGCTGCGATGTCATATGATGAGTAGCGCTGGAGTCGGGGTACCATACATCAGCTGGATCTTCAGATAAGGAGAGCCCTGCAAATTGATCCGGACTATCGGCAACTCGATTGTACCTTTGATAACAACTCACATCTGAATGCGCCCGCTTGTCACAAATTTGACAGATGAGTGGGAATCGACTTGGAGAAGAAGTGCCTTGAGATTTAGTAGAAGATGTGAGGCGCCTGCTTTTGTCAACAGATCTCTGAGAACCACGAGACCCCGAGCGTGGGGAACCACGACCATTGTAACGTCTGGTGGTTCCTGATGATTCTCGCTTGGATGGAGCAGTAGCCATAGAGTACAGTCCCGTGGCGGAAGAAGTAGCATCAAGTGACTTGCGATGCTTCAAGCGTTGCTCGTAGTTAAGCAAGTTGGCTCGAACCTGATCGAAAGTAAGATTTGGTATAGCATATGAGAAGGTCGTGACCAAGTGCTCAAATTGTGATGGAAGTCCCCGAAGTGTGTACAACAGCAACTCTGACAAAGGGACTAGGCGGCCGATGGAGGCTAGCTGGTCGGTTGTGGATTTCATGGCGCGAAGGTAATCATCCATTGATTGCGTCGTAAGACGATGGGTGATGAGAGTCTCCCGGAGTTTAAGTTCCCGAGCCAATGTACTCTCAGGAAACGACGATTGATCATCGATCAGATTTCATAGGCATGAAACACGTCATAAACTTCAACCATGATCTCTCGGGTCATAATGGCAAGAAGGAGAGCACGGACATAATGATTAGTCCGATGCCACGGCGGGAGCTGAGGATTTGGCACGACCACACCAGTTGGAAGAGTGACGGTGGTCGGTGGGGCTCGAATTGTTCCGTCAACGTACCCATAAAGGTCGACAGATACCAAGTAGGATGTCATCAAGGACAACCAAAGTTGGTAGTTATTAGTCGATAATTTGACCGTAACAATAGTATTGACGCCGGGCAAAGTAGACGTGACTGCAGGAATAGATTGGTCGACAGCTCGGAAGTGGCCGAAGGCACAAGATCAGAGGCAAGATGTCTCCTACAGCAAGCGATGGGGCATCAATAGACAATACCCTGGATGGTGTTGTGACCACTAGGGATGGAGGATGAGCAAGGAAACCTGGAGGCACAGAATCAGAAGGTGCTCCGGATACCATGTTGAGTATTCTGAGATAAAAGTAACTCAAATCCTATATTAAAGTTACAATATCGTGTGCCTTATTAATAGGCACAATAAAAAAGATCAACAGACAAGAAATATAGGAAACGTTCCTAATTATAATATAAGAAGGTGAAACGAAGTGATTATGGCTAACACCCTTTTCTTTCTTTTTTTTTAGAAAGGTGGTCCCTTTTCTCGATGGATGTGCTTTCGGAGTCAGAGTCTATTTGGATGGGGATCAATTGAATTGGGTTTTGATTTATTTGTGGGCAGGTCAAGATGACGAATCCAAAGAAGTACTGCGTCCGGCCGAATACCAGGGTCGTCTTGCCTCGATCTACTTGCGATATCATAGGTTGTGGTCCCGCTAGGGACGTGTGATTGTTTCGCTTGGTTTCGTGGAAATGGGTGAAGTTTTGAAAGGTTTGTATGGTTATAGGATTAGTTTTAGAAAAATTTTATAAAATACAGTTGAAGTTTCTAAAATATCGAATTTACCGTCAATGGGACGAGTTTTGAAAATTCGTCTTTCAATTTAGAAAAGGGACAACCCAGTGCCTGAATAATCGGGGTAAAAATGAAATTTCAAAACCGGTCTTTTCCCTCTTTAATTTTTTTTTACTCTTTCTTGCTCCTCTTGCCTTCTCCCTCTCCCCCTCTGTCCTTTTCTTTCTCTTTTCCCCTCCATTCCCTCTCGAGGCCCCTTCTCCCTCTCCCCCTCTCTTTTTCTGTCACTCTTGCCTTCTCTTTCCTCTCCCACTCGCCTCCTCTCTTTGTTTTAGTGGCGGAAAATGTAGGTTTTCAAAATTCGTCTTTGTACCGATTATTTGATTAGTGAGTTTTAAAAATTCGATTTTTTTTGTAAATTAAAAGAAGGATTTAAACCATCCTAACGACGATGAATTCAGTGTTGAGCTTATTTTTAAAATTTTTTTTTAAATTAATTTGATGGGCTGTCTATTGCTGTTTCAATGTTGTGAGCTTTCGGTGGGGTTCATGCAAGCACAGAAGGAGGCTCCTCCGGATATGCAATGCCGGGACAAATTTCTGTTGCAGAGCGTCCGAGTCGATGATGGGGTGACCGCGAAAGATGTTACTGCCGAAATGGTAATCTTTCCTTTGCGTTTATGATTTCGGCGGTGGCTTCTCGTGGAGTTCTGAGCGTAATGGGGTGACGTTTGCAGTTCAGCAATGACGCTGGACATGTGATATAGGAGTGCAAGTTACGAGTTCTCTGTGTCCCCGCCTCAGCCCCCCTCTCCTGTTCCAGAAGAATCGGAGGAGGGATCTTCTCCTCGGGGATCTGTGTCGGATAATGGCAATTTTAATATATCTGATGCTTCTGTGAGTACCCTTATGCACATTCTTATTTGGGTGTTGATGCTCTCAACCCTGTGTTATGACCCTGTTTGTCTCCTTTGGTCTCTCTAGGCGCCAAGATCTGTCATCGAGTCTCAAGAAAAATCAGCAGAGGTAAAGTTTATTGCTCTATGTAGTTACACACAAAAGCATATAATTGAACTAGTTCAAGCGATTATCTGCTTTTCTATGCGACTGAATGGTATCTTAATTGTGTTGTGGGCAGATAATTCCTGTGGAACTCAGTACCCTTGGTGCTTATTTCTTACTTAAAACTCATCCCATCCCATCACATTATTAAGTTTCTGGAGAATTAGTTCCTTAGTTAATGGTCTAGTTGTATGCCTCTTGCTTCTTGGTTTCATCATCCGATAGCTTCAATACTTGTGTTCATAGTGATTGCTACCTCTATGTCAGATCATCAGTGCTGCATTTGAACATCTTGCCCTTTCGCTTCCTCTATGTAGTAATATGTCCCTTCCGAGTATTAGCCTACTCCGGGTTTTTCCTTTTCATTCCAATGCTTGTAAGTTGTTGAAAATTGGTTGGGCTGGTACCTCATATGTCCCTCAATTTGAGCAATCCCCTGGACCTTTATGTGGCCTTTGGATTGAAAGGGTGCTGAGGTCAACCTGCTTGTTGTAGGCTTGTTCAAGAGAAAAGACCTGTTATATAGGACATTGTTGTAGAAATCGGGGAGACAATAAATTAGGTCTCATATAATCCGTGCTGGGTAGCAAAGCGACAAGGATTATGCCATTGCAGAGCAACAAACTTCGTTAGGAAATGGTGAGAGAAGTAATCTGGCATTGTACTTCAATGCTTGCTCTCCAGTGGTTCTTGTGATTCTTTTCTGGAGGCACTTTCAGCAATGTGACTCTTTCTTTACCTTCTGACTCCTTGATGTGGTGGCTTATTGTAGCGTGAGCAAATTTTTGAGTAGTCTACTCATGATTCATACCACCACTCCTTTCGTCTTTCTATCAACATGATTCTCCTTTTGTCAGAAACGATGCTCCTCTATGCTCTGATCTCAATCTCTTATTGATCTCCACGTTTTATTTTGTTCTCATACTCTGGCACTGGTACCTGCGGGGCTGCTTCCGTTTAGTTTCCGTTCATTAGTTCCACTCATTTGACTGGACTTGCTCTTCTGCAGGAGATGCTCAGACGTGACAGTGGCAGGAGACGCGGGGGTGTCTCATTCATGACTGTCGACATCATCGGCCTGCTCGAGATTATCCTAGGATACTTCATGAAGAAAACATGAAGCACTCACAAAATCCCCGGTTCAAGTTTGAACAACCCACCCGTCACCACATATCTCTCCACCGTTAGTAGTCATCTCCTTTTTTCCTTTCCGTGATCATCGAGGAAGCACGATGAGAAGTGAAAGAACCAAAGTAAGCGGATCGGAGGCTTGGTGGTCTGTTTCGTTTTGGGTCATAAAGTTAACCATTCTGTGAAATGGGCAAAGATCTCTTTTCTGATCCTAGGAGTTGCGAAAAGGATCTGTTGTAGCTGCTGGTAGAACTACTTATTCTTACCCATCTCGGGTTTCTTGTAGTAGACCGATGAAGGTGATGGATGATGATGACAAATGATGGGGATCCTCTGAGATTGGTTTAATGAGTAATCTGATTTGGTTTCTCATTATTTGATCCCATCTTTTCTGGCAAACTCTATGAATCTTCCGGCCGGGAGCAGATGAGGCAAAAGGTCTTCTTGCTGACATGTTATGGCTGGACATAAAGTTCTACTTTCTCCAAAAGCCACGTGTCCATCTGTTAAACCTACACCTCAGACAACCTTAAAACCTCGCTTAGCAACGCCACAAGAACTACTCGGGCAAGGAACATCTTCCAGAACGTTGTAGAAAAGGAACCATGGGAATTTCCAGGATTGCTCTGAGGAACATGCTTTCGCCACCCAGGTTCCTCAACACCTCACCGGCGTGTTCATTGTACCATGCGGCTACACCGCAGTTCAGGCGTTCTTTCAGCGGTGATCCCGAGGTTGCGCCGGCTGAAGACATGAGCAGCGCCGTGGATGTTAGCCACCAGGGCCGGTCCGTTTCCAGGAGGGCCGCCCGCAGACGTGCTCCTGCTACCGCCCTCTTCTCAGGTGGGTAATAAAATAGTTTCTCGGACCCGGTTCGTTGGGCGAGCCGGTCTCGGATATCCTTAACCAGGGATAATTGACTCCTTTGGTGCAGTCGCATTGGATCCCTTCTTTTCCACAAGGAGCCTAAGCCAGGTCCTGAACCTCAAGGACCACTTCTTCGACGAACCATTCATGACCCAGAACTGGGACGTGAAGGAGGATGATGACACCCTATACCTCCGCATGGACATGCCGGGGCTCAGCAAGGAAGACGTCAAGGTCGTTGTGGAGCACAACACGCTGGTGATAAGAGGAGAAGGGCAGAAGGAAGAGGGCGAGGGGGACGAATCCATAGCGAGAAGGAGGTACTCGGGTAGGATCGACCTGCAGACGAAGCGATACAAGATGGACGAGATAAAGGCGGAGATGAAACACGGGGTGCTGAAGGTGGTGTTGCCCAAGGTTAAGGACGAAGAATGCAAGGGTGTCGTGGAAGTCGCAGTTCATGGGTGAAGAAGATGGGGATCAATCACCTGCTGTTTGGTTGGGGCTTGTTCATGTGCCCATATGTATGATGGTGTTTGCGTTTTTTCCTTTGTTAACTGTGTAATGATGCAGCAAAACTAGGAATAAAACATGTCAAAATCGAAGGGAGACGAACTGTTGTCCGAGTGGAACTCTTGTGAGGAGAGGGTTACTGGATTTTGGGATGTTTCGTTCCGAGTAATCCAACCGAGGCGCATTTGGAATTTAAGGATTGAACCGAAATAAGTTAAAAAATGTATGGACCAATACCGTAATTAATATTTGTTAGTCTACTCTTTCTTCCTCTGTGGAGAGAGGAGAAGAAAGGGAGGAGGAGAGAGAGAGAGAGTGATGGCGAGCGGACTGACCCGTGCGGCGTCGAGGGCGATTTCTTGGAACAGCGTGTTCCGCCGTTCGATCTCTTCGTCCACCCCTCTCCGATCGGGCATGGGACTACCCGTCGGCAAGCACCTCGTTCCCGACAAGCCTGTGAGGATTTGGACTACTTACCCCCCTCCTTCTCATTGGGTTCCGATTAGGGTTTGATTGCTTTTTTTGGGGTTCCTTGCAGTTGCCGGTGAATGATGAGCTGGTCTGGGACAACGGGACGCCGTTCCCGGAGCCGTGTATTGATCGCATTGCCGAAACCGTCGGAAAGGTCCATCCCTCTTGCTTGTTTTTGGTAATGATGTCGTGATTAGTTCGATTTGATGGGATGTTGGGCGTTTCGGTCTTTCCCGGAATGGGGCGAGGGATCCCTTTTGATAACTTTTGCATCAATTGCTTAGGGCTGGGTTGGGGCTGGCGTGGCTTAGCATCTAAATGCGTCCATCGCAGTAGTTTGGACGGTAGAAATGATCCTTTATGTGATTGATTGTTTTTTTTTGGGTAAGAGTTGAATGAACATCGAACCAGTGTGTTGTGGAGGGCTGTTTGATTATTATTTCTCCTTCTGATTGGTCTATTTTGTTCTCACTGGACAGTATGAAGCATTAGCTTGGTTATGTGGAGGACTTGGATTCTTCACGTCCCTGGGTCTTTTGGCTGTGTGGAATGATAAGGCTTCTAAGATACCTTTTGTAAGTCGCGTGACTCAGATTGTTTTTTCCCATCCTTTGATGAAATATTGCCGAAACAGGGAACACTTACTGGTTCTGTTTCTGGAAATAATGCTTAGCATAATGGTATCTTTATCCTTATTCACAGCTATGCGGTTAGCACTGTATTGGATAATTGGTTTGACTGCAAGTGAAGGTGTGAAAAAACATGAGAAACTTGAGATTTCTAGTGGTCAGAAATAGGGATTGGAGAAGTCCTAAACCCAAGCTGGATTAATGAGGGCCAGATGTCCTGAATGGTATAATGAGGCATAAAATTTGGTATACTCGATGCCTCCGTTTAAAATGTTTATGAAAATCTACGGTGGAAAGCATGGTTCAATATTTCACCTTATCTGTCCTATGGAATTAGTTTTCGATCTGGTATTGTCCACTATGCTGTCTCTACTGAGATTCATCAATTGTGAGCAATTTTAGCACAGTTTCATTTTGATGTCCAGTAGCAATGATTAAGCTCCGAATAAAGGCTTAGTTAGTTACTCTCTGAAAGGGAATTCGTATGATTTCCCTTTGGCCTGCATATTCAAAGGCATGATGGATGGTAATTCGATCACAAATAAACTGTGGGTTGGGAATACATAAATGAAACCAAATAGGGTTAATGCCTATGACGTCATTTCAACCAAAACAAAAGGGTGAAAGGTGTCATGCATCTCTATGTTGACTATGCTGACCTTTTGCGGAATTTTTTATTGTGAAATGAGTGAGTGGGGTTAAGAGAGGCTTGATGATAGCCACCACCGATGTCTAGTTCGGTAATTTCATTTTTCTTTTTCTTTTTTCGTCTTAGACGATAGTGTGACATGTTAAGTGATTGATACTGATAAACGGAAGGCAACTAGAGTAATTGTATGCCTACCATGTAAAAGAAATGAGGATTTTCAAACTTGTATCCTGCTGGCGCACAGGTTCTCAGATCTGGTGGAGGAACTCTGCAATTGAGTCCAGTAATTTCGTTTGATATAGTATTATGAACTTTCTATGATTTCGCCTCCACGAATCATCCATCCATTTCCTTTGACTGGGTTTTTTACCTTATAATCATGATCCATGGAACTTTTGCTGCTCCGTCGATGGATAGAACATTTTATCTGGTCGTTTAGGTTCCCATATTCATCCTGTTCTTTCTTGGTTGTTTGTGCTTGATTTTGTATTACGCACACACTGACTGCTACCTCTCCTGCATGGCTGCACTTTTTAACCCTTCAGACGCCCAAGGTATATCCCTATGACAACTTACGCGTGGAACTCGGAGGGGAGCCATAGGTGCCAAATCTGGGTACGTCGGCATCTATTACATGTGTTCGAATTCGCTTGATGGAGGTGAGGGCACCTGTTGAAGGAATAAAATTTTACCAGCTGTCCTACGATTGACTGTATCCAAGGACGACTCCTCGATCATTTATTTTCTTACAAGATCATGCTTATCATCATTTGCTTTGGCGGTGTTATCTCACTTTTGTGTGGTATGCTCATTAGATTCTTCGCCGAAAAAAAGCCGACATTACTGAGTCCCTGTTTTCGGGTTTTGTCGCGGAACTCGGGTGCATTTCCTGTTGGTGCCAAAAAAATTGAACATTAATTCATTAATTGATGATAAGCTTTGGCCGGGGTGGCTCAAGGGTGAGGTGAATGGGATACATTTAACTTGGCTGATTCTGATCCATAAGGTACAGCGTGGTCCCGCCTGTTTGTACACTTACTTCAAACAGAGAGATCACTGGAGGCAAGTGATGCTTGTTCACGTAGTGTTAAAAGCTTACAAATTTCTCTCTTGATCAGAACAGGAGTTCACGGGTCGATTCATCACTGCCCTGGAAAGAACAAGACAATCAACGCCTGATAATCTATATGCAGTGGCATTTGTGCCATGCGTATAAATTATTTCCTCAGCAAAAGTTAGAAATGCAAGAGGTTAAAATTTGGTGGCCACGTGTCCTCGTCCTCTCAAGAAGTGAAAGGTCGCATAAAGAATATTATTGTTTGTAAGAAGGTTATTTTTATTAAGCATGAAGTATGACTATGAGAGTATAATGCATTGTTTATTTATGTGCAATGGACACGAACATAAACAGACAAATTGAAGTGAATTAGTCGGGCAATGGACACTACGCAAAAATTTACCGTGGCTTCTGCTAAAAAACTATTGTTAAAAAAAAAAGAAAAAGAAAGAAATCATATTCCCTTCATCCACGAATTAGCAACTGGGAATTAGATTTGGACAAAACGTAATTACATCGAAGGACTCAAAACCCAAAGGAACATTTGTAATGATATCACATGGCGTAAATAAGTAATTTTCTATAAATAATATAAAGTGTGTGTTGTGGTGGTAAGGGATCACGGGATTCACCATTGTAATTCGCGAAATAAATGTCGTACCGGAAATATAACTCAAAACCAAAAAAAAAGAAGAGTTGGGGGGGGAAGTGAGGAATGGTTTCGTGTCGTGAAAATTGGAAATGGTCACGGGTCGTCCTTCGAATTCCTCTTGCTATAAATTCGATTTCATGTTCCCCATCCTGGTGTGAAACGAGAGAGTCATAACTATGGGGGGTGGTGAGAAGTCCGTAGCCATCACCTTCATTTTCATGATATTTATGTTACTATCGATGCCCCCCATCCATGCTGCGTCCGGCTACTGCCCTCCCCCGCGTCCCACCTACCCCACACCATCTCGCCCTCCCATCCCCCGTCCTCACCCTCAACCTACCCCTTCGCCTCCCTACCATGGAGGAGGAGGACACGGCGGCCGCGGAGGTGGAGGTGGAGGTGGAGGTGGAGGTCATCATAAAGGTGGTGGAGGTGGAGGCGGAGGCGGAGGCGGAGGTGGAGGTCATGGAGGTGGAGGCGGAGGAGGACATGGCCCTATCGTCCTTCCACCGATCATAACCCCACCAGTGTTACCTCCTCCAGTGGTTACACCTCCGATATTCACTCCGCCAACCCCGACGCCTCCCGTGATAGTCCCACCGATCATAACACCCCCTATCATCACACCACCGTCCACACCGACCTATCCTCCCTACGTTGGTCCCCCTGGTGGCGGCGGCGGTGGAGGTGGAGGAGGAGGGGGAGGCGGAGGCGGTGGTGGAATAATCCCTTCGCCACCGACAACACCAAGGACTTGCCCCATAGACGCGCTGAAGCTAGGGCTATGCCTGGACGTGCTGGGAGGGCTGATCCACATAGGATTAGGAAACCCGGTTGAGAACACGTGCTGCCCCGTGATCCAAGGGTTGCTGGATATCGAGGCGGCGGTGTGCCTGTGCCTGGCCATCAGGCTGAAGCTACTAAACTTGAACATATACATCCCACTTGCGCTCCAAGCCCTCATCACCTGTGGCAAGAACCCTCCCCCTGGCTTTGTCTGTCCACCTCTTTGATAAAATGTTTAGAATTTCATCAGTTCTGCCCTTTTTCCCATGGATCAACAAGTGTTTTTTTTAATGATTTCAAAAATGAAAGAAGACGAAGAAGAAGTAATTCTGGTGGTAATTCGATATGGAGGGGATTTCGAATGTGTTAGTTCATCTGCTGTTGTTGTTTTCTTAATCTATATTTGCCTAAATTCCTGTATGTTGTTTGACTTTTATGGCTTGTCTAAATGTTCAATTAGTTTTGTGTTTGGATCCTACAAATGTGGCATGAATTGTTTCTATTAATCCATTCCATAACAAGTCAAGGAATAAACTTTGCCATAACATTATTACACCTTCAACTTGGGAAAGAACACTCGGCATAATTTCATGAACGTAAAAACACGACTCCCTATACTTTAAACAGTTCTCAAATGAATATGGTAAAGCTTCTTCCCATCACATCATTGTCCTCTCAAAGATCTGTACAATGAAATGTGTAAGGGGAGAATCACGGGGTGGGCAAATCCAAAATCCCATTAAGGAATACAGGGGTCAGAGTTTCGAGAACACATGCCAGTACATGTCATTTCTCTAGGGGATATCATATCATTGACAAATAAAATGGAAAGAACAAATGATAACGTATGTGTTCCCATTTAGGAGGGGGTCATAATAATTATGATTCACGGGGGGGGCGGGGGTTGCATCACTGTGTGTGCTTAACAAATCGTGTGGCTTGTTCAGCTTGCATCCACTATCTCCCTTTTAAAAGATTTGATGCTTTATATTCAATGAAATCCGGCCAAGGCCAATCATAGCATCACGCGTCGTACGACAAATTCACGGAACGTTCACTCGCCTACAAATAAAAAAGGTGGAAAAGAAGCAGAAGAAATGAGCATAGGACATAACACATCGACTATCTCCTAACTGGACCAAAAAAGATACATTCCATGATCTGATGTCCGAAATTCTCATGAAGTTGTTAATATATTTGGATCTATATAATTGTTTATTCGAGATCTTGTTAAAACCACTAAAATAAGCGAGTAAAATGAGAATATGCAAAGCAGAATCCCTTTTATTGATATCTTCCGAATCAGAAGACAAAGCACTTACACGACTTATTAATAATTACAACTCAACCCAATACAATCCAAACCAAAGCCTTCTTTCTTTCCTTTTTAGTATATTACAACCACACAGACCTCCCCCAATAGCCACAAAACCTCACAGGCAATAACAGGAAAAACGACCGACAACATAGTACTTGAGACACAAAGACATCAGAGGCCATCAGTTATGTAACGTAACATGTCTTAAGCGCACTGGAAGCCGGGCGGGACCTTCTTGTCGCAAACATTGAGGAGCAAGCTAAGGGAGAGAGGGACGTCGAGGTGGATCCCGAGCACGTCAGCCTTGATTGCCGTGCAAAGGCAGACCGCGGCCTCGAGGTCAACGAGCCCACTGAGGAGGGAGCAGCATGGGGTCTTGGGGGGAGTCCCCACAGTCACATTGAGGAGGCTCCCAAGAAGGTCTGCGCAGACACCTAGCTTGAGCGCATCCCTAGGGCACGACGCCCCGGAGGGAGTAGGAGTCACCGGGGTGGGGGTAGGGGTAGGGGTAGGGGTGGGCTTCGGCTTCGGCTTCGGGGAAGGAGGGCAGGTGTTGCACGCCGCAGCGAGGGTGAAATAAAAGACAACATTGACGCAGAGGAGGATCGCGAGTGTCTTGGAAGCCATGCGGAGAGGATAGATAATAACTATACTTAATGCTAATCCCAAGGAGATGGTCAAGGGATTAATTGTGTTTGTGGCTGCGATGAGAAAATGAAGGGAAGAGTAGGGTTTATATACATGTGGCCCATGAGGGATGGTGTCAAATTTTCAATAATTGGACACGAGAGATTAGATCAATGCATCTACGTACCTTCAAAAACAACAAATGATACAAATATTATATGATCAACACTGATAAACTTAAGAACAAGTGGCTGGAAATGTCTTTTTTCTCTCTCTCTCTCTCTCTTCTCTCTACATATATTACAGTCCACATGAGAAACACTCCCAAGACATTCTACGTGTGCGTACGGTTTTGTGAGATGCGTTCATCTTCTTAATAAAACAAGTGTATTATTACAAATAATTATTAGTTACCGATGTCTCGTCGGATGAGACAAGGGATGAAAATGAAACGTCCTGCTCGCATGTGTGTGTGATCGAGGGGCTTTTAGCTGGCAAAGTTTGAAGGAATTAGAAGAAGGTGGGGTTGTGCTTTGGATGTTAGTGATGATCACACACCTCATGTGTGCGCGGGGATTTGACGAAATTCCCCCAGATAAGTTTGTAATAAAATCGGATTCTAGATCTGTCGTTCCAGATCAGACACGAGAGTACTCTACAATGCGAAGTTCTGCATGTTCCATGGCATCTCTCCATTATTTTACGCGCTTAGAATATTACTCCACTCTTAACATTACCTATTTAGTTAAATCACAGGTATGAACCTAGTGATCTAGCAGAAGTACCCTCAACTAAAATATATCTCATAGGAATATGCATATTACATGGCGTAAGACCCCTGTAAGTACCCGCATTATTACTACCTACCATCGCCGCCAGGGTTCGCGTCGCCCTGCCGGACTCGTAGGGCTTATCGTTTGTAAAACGTAGACGTTCGGGAGTCGATCGAAATATAAAGTATTTCAAAACGATGGCTTCTTCACGGTCCTGAGGAAATATTTGGTTAGGGCCCCAGATCTGAAAATTTCGTGGCCAGGGATTCTCCCCCAGCTAATCTCGTGAGTGTGGGAACTAATCGTGACACTTCGAAAGGAACTCCCGAGGACATGACAAGACGTACGACGACATCGTTTGATATTGTCGTCCTCTTCTCTCTTTTTTCTTACCTTTGAACAGACCATGGGGTCGGTCATTATAACTAACCAAACTTAAACTTTGGAGAATTAAAATAAATTAGAACCGATTTTCTTTGACCACCACCACCACCCATCAATGATGGCAGCAAAAGGTCGAGAGCTCTGTCCTAAAACCAGCAATGGACGGACACATTTCACATTACTTTTTATGCATAAACTTACAAGAATCATTCACGGGCTGGCCTAAGCTTAGCAGATCGCTATTTGGATCGATCTCGTGACAGATCATGAAGGAATTGTGATAAAAACATATATATATATATATCGATATCATTAAACTATGCAAACATGACAAAACTTCCCACCTTTCCGTGGAGAATCTATGGACTGTCCAACCCAAAACTTTACACCAAATCTGTGGATCTCTAAACATGGAGTTGAGGATATAATTACCACCACATGACATTGCCTAGATATCCTTTGTTAACCCCTCTATTAATTGGGAATAATTACTTCCATCCCTCCACCCTTAACTTCGATTAACGACAAAGTCATTTGGTAGTCTACGACGAGATCGTCGTTACGAATACTGTCCTTCTACGTCCTAAGAGAATATTAGCACATGGTGACATTTTGTGGTGGAGCTTTATACGTTAGTCTGTAAATATTTTGCGAAATAAGTCAGTTAAAAAAAATAATTTCTTGGAGAAATCAGTGTTAGTAACACCGAATTCTCTATTTTTTTCAAGTAAATTCGTTTTTAGAAACATCGAGTTTTTTTTCAATCAAACTCGCTGTTTCTAACATGGATTTATTGATATTAATCTATAAAATTATTTTTTTATCGACTTATATCACGAAATATTTCGAAATGGATAAGTAATAATCCTCATCCGGTGGTGTTATTATTTTTTCAATGACATGATTTTGGAAACATCATTAAATGTTATTACATGTACTTTCAGTTAGAGTTGGTGTGGTCGGGATAATGTTTTCAAAATCCTGTGACAATGAAAATTACTTCCGTAACCCTAAAATTAGATAAAGATGTGAAAGCTTGAATGTCCCGAGGAAGACTAAATAACGAAGCCCGAGGAGGAATCCATGACCATGACCTACTACAAATACCCCCACACACAATCAAAATCACCACCACAACATCAAAGAAGATGGACCTCCACAGATCATCTTCACTCGTTGCCCTAGCCCTGTCCATCAATCTCCTATGCTTTGCCCTAACCGGTGCTTGCACCACTTGCACCCAACCTAAGCCCATCCCGAACCCGTACCTCACCCCATCGTCGCCCTTGTCCTCATTCCCCAAGACCCCCAACAACGGCAAGAGTTGCCCTAGGGACGCGCTCAAGCTAGGGGTTTGCGCTAAGGTGCTGAACGGTCCCGTCAACGCTGTGATAGGGACTCCCCCGGACATGCCGTGCTGCACTCTGCTTGACGGTCTCCTGGACCTCGAGGCTGCCATCTGCCTATGCACCGCAATCAAGGCTAACATCCTAGGGATCAACCTTAACATACCCATCTCCCTTAGCTTGCTCGTCAACACTTGCGGGAAGAAGGTCCCGTCCGACTTCCAGTGCGCTTGACTCGACGTGGCCCCTACTTAGGCTAGTGATTCTGAGGGTTTTAGTAGCTGTCCTTTGGCGTTAGTTGTTGTGGTTCTTGAGGTGTTCTCTCAATGTCTATTGATGGCGTTGCTCATTGGCTTCTTTGTTATTAGATCGTGCGGACATTTTTCCAATCCAAAATCTTCAGCCTTTGAACTCGGCATTGCCATGATCGTAGGCTGGAATCAAACTGGGCCCATGAGCCCAATTATGGGCCCAGGCCCATGATAGGCCTGTTTGGGTGGGCTTTGAGCCCACTCGGTAGGCAACTACCAGCGAACCTTTCATCTCATTCTGCAACTTGTGATCTCTGCTTACGATTAGGATCACAAAGATCAACGGTTTTTGAAACTAATGAGATTCGTTGGAGTTTGAAACTGTGATGTGGCCGCGATCGAGTTACTCATCAGTGTTTATGATAACCATCCATCAGTCGTTCATGTCTGGATCAGAACAGTAATTTCCGTTGCCATCAAATCCAATGTATAGAAAATAGAATAACAGGGCCTGAAACCTTGTAGTAAACAGGCCACAGCATTCGCTATGAGATGCCGCCGAAGACGACTCCCCCACCCCCCAACCCCACTATGTACGTTTTGGATCGACGCGGATCGCCCTGAGGAAAATCAATGTGCCTCCAGCAGTACATACAACGGCTTGCCCTTCAACCTCTCGCGTCCCTAGAACATAGAATCTTTCAAGTCAGGCACAGGCCATGAAGTACGAGGGACGAAGCGAGATAAGCAATCTCGTGCGGATACGCTTGTAGACTACCTTAAGATCTGGCAATTCTATCAAGCAAGCGCACTCAACGACTTCAGCTCCGGCCCGTTCTGAGGATAGAAAGAAAACAAGGCAATAGTGAGAATTGGAATGTCTAGTTTAAGCCCGTTACTGAGAGAAAGTACTGCCTACCAAGCAGATTCATGGCCGCGCCAAGAGTACCACCCGTTGCAATCAAATCGTCAACCACGAGAGCCCGTTCCTTTGGCTCAACTGCTCCAATGTGCATCTGTAAACAATCCTTCCCATACTCCAAGTCATAATCTTCCGAGATAACCTCGCCTGGCACACATTAACAAATGTTCACTAAGATCTCTCACAAAATCTTGCCAAACAGTAATATTTGGACCTGATGACATTACTGTCTTCATATCCGAGTTTCACATCGTTACCAAAGGATCATCATGGCTAGAAGTATGTATGAGATCAAATGAAAATGATTACAGGGTAGCTTCCCCGGCTTCCTCAAAGGAACAAACTTGGCCCCAATGGCCAGAGCAATTGGAGGACCAAATATGAAGCCACGAGCTTCGATGCCTGGACAAAATGCAAAAGGAACATCACAAAGCCAGACATTATGGATAGCATAAAGGAATATTGCAGAAATAAAAAGTCATCGTGATGCTACATATTCAAATAAAGATATATTCTATGACTCGGGTCCTACGTAATCGAAACAGTCAGTAAGGCCGCTTACTTGCACACCCATTCTTTCTTACATTGAACTAGCCGTAAGTACTCTGCATGCAAGAAGCAACGGCAAAGCCGAACAATAACTTACCCAATCAACTGGACTCGCCCAAACTACCTGTGTTCTGGAATAGATGGTAAATTTGAAATTGTTATCAATCCACACACCCTTCGACCTTTGTGAATTATTTTGAGTTTCAACTACCAGTCAAGGAGAAGGCGGCAACCCCCCTAGCCTCAGCAATATTCCCCAGGAGTCATCCCATGTAATTTTTTTATTCTTATCAGGCAATTAAGTGGGCAGCTTCGAATAACTAACCAACTAGAAAGTCTGCTCTACAAGATACAAAATAGCTTCAAGCCGAATGCCATGCCTTGCATGCACCTCGACTAACCCACAAACCAATCTATCTGGTAAGACTGCCATCGACTCCAGGAAGATGAACTAGGCCCAAGGTGAGGGATCGAACGGGAATTCCCCAGGCCAACATCTTCGAGTCCCAGACACCGAGTTCCTTTCAAATCAATCGGGATCATAATATCTTCGATGCAAGGACTTACTGTTTGCATTACACTGGTATTCAATGTTCGGAAGATGGAGGCGGCCAATGAAAGAAATATGTCGCAAAAGTAGTAACATCACAATGTCTTTTGACAATGAAGTAGGATGACTGCTTTGTCCTTACAATCAATTCTTATTGGAAAAAATGAAGTCAGTTTTTGTTTGGCAGATGACAAGGACTAACATAGCCTTACCCTTGAAAAAGGGAGCACAGGCCACAATTCTATCCATTTGGCAATGAAAAGCATGTGCAGGAGGAAGACAGGATTCTCAAAACAAATCCAACAAAGACAACCAGGCAGCAAATTCAAAAAGGACAGGATGACAATGATCGAAACACAGAAGATGTAAATTATGTATGATTATCAAGGTTGAAATCCCATCCCTGACTAAAAATCTTCATTTGCTGCACACACAACCAAATATTCAGCCAAACTATAAAGGAACAGTCATCAATCTTATAAGTACAAGAAAATGCATAAACGAGTCATTCATAAGAACAATTCCAAACTTACAAAGATGTAGTAAATTCCGGTGATTTAGTAGGGATTCCCAAAATCCAAGTGAGCTTCTATATGATACTATTGGAAGATAGTTCATTTAACATCATGTTCGTGTAAGAATCAGCCCATTACTCCTCCAATGGCAAGCTTATTCCTTAATCCTTACCAAAGGGAATGTACCCAAATTTGATAACAGAAATCACAATGCCATCATAGCATATATAGCCTACAAAACAAGAAATCACCTTCCCTTTTTCACCTTTTATCCCTTCTTGGCAGAGGCAAAAACAGATAACAGTTATAATGGCAGAGAAGATCAGCTTCACACACTGATGATGTCATCAGGGTCCACTTAATAGAAAAGAGACGCAAAATCTGTTTAAACAAAATAAATAAAGGTTGCCGCCCACTCCATGATTATCCTCCTTTTAAACACAAATCAGATCCAGCCCCCATGACCACAAAGTGAGGTTCCCATGGGGGATATACACAGGGAGAAGATAAAAAAAGGAGATGGGGGAGAAAAACATTACCCGCTCGGTAAGGTTCTGAGGGAGGGGGAGCAAGGGGTGTAAATGATGGCAAAATGCACTAACAACTTGAGCACAACATTGTCAAACAGGGCAAATCACCAAGCAAAAAAGAAAAGGAAGGAAGGAAGAAAAAAGGCTCAAAACTTAAAAAAAAAAAGTATCCCAGGGAGAAAAAAGAAAGAATATAAAATCCAACGAAAAAGCAGCAGCCATGATTGCTTCTTCCTCCATCCCATGCTGTCGACTAAAAAAATGCAACCAGGCAAAGAAAAAAGAAGACAAGAAGGAGAGGCCTTTTTTCTTTCCACCAATAATGTGAGAGCAAATCATTAATCCCAGCATTCCTTCCTCATCGGTTGTTTCACTTCACCCACGACAACAACAAGAGGGTTAACGATATCACTCTAATCCTTCTAGTTTCGCGCCCACTTAATTATTACAAACCGAACAAGTGAAAAATTAATCTAACATTGATAACAATATTCAAGCCTTCACCCCACCGGGAAGTCAGATATATGAATATGCAAATACCTTATACGCGCTATGGCTGACACGAACATAACAGTAAAGAAGCATTGCTTGTGAGGGTCTCTCGAAACTTTTACCCGCCACGACCGAGATGTTCTGGCCTTTGTATCGCTCGACAAACAGGTCGATCGCGTCCTTGAACGCCTTGGGATCCAGCAACAGGGTCGTAATGTCTTGAAACATTATGCCTGTTAAAAAAACACAAAAAAAAAATCAATCACCCTGCAACAATCATAATCCACATCCAAGCACCTAATCAAAACCCACTTCCGGGACACAAAAAACTCCAAACTTGCAACCACATAATCCATCAGGGGCACCTCCCAATGCTACATTCGAGCTACCTCCATCAAAACTCCACCCGAGAAAAGAACAGAAACGAAGAAAAGAAAGGTTGAAGTACCTGGTTTGGGGAAATCGGGGACGACCCGGATCCTGGAAATGATGTCGCGGACACGGGCATCCTCGCCGACCTTGGGAGCCGACATTGTACGAGGTTTTGGGAAGAAAGTCGGGAAGGGCCAAAGTTTGGATTTTTACTTTTTCTGCGAGTTGGGTTTTATGGGATTGAGGGAAGGATAAAAAGGAGGGAAGAAGCAAAGGGAAAAAGGAGAATGGAGGTGAAAAACCTGGGTTTGAAGAGGGGGGAATTTCAAAAGGGTGTGAGCTCAGGGAAGAAAGGGAGGGAGAATGAGGAGGAGGTGGTGGTGTTGGAAGAAATTCACATCAAATAAATAAATAAATAGAGAAAGGGGGAATGAATGAATGGAGTTTTCATGATATGAGGATAATATTAAATAAAAAAATGGTTATATTTGTATTTGTCCAGAAAGACCCAACATTCAAAAAGATAAATACCAACATATATATGGGTTAACAGTTACAAATATAATAGTACAAGAAAGAATATTTGTAATGGTATTAGGAATTCTTTTTAAAAAAATTGGTGTTGATAATCAACATTTTTTTAACCCTGATAATAAGACAAATGATGATAAAGTTAGGAAAAGTTTGGTGTGATTGAAGGATCTTTTTGATGATAAAGGATTAAGAAAAAAAAAACAAAACGAATTTATTTGGAAGAAAAAGGAAACAACATTTAATTTAGGGTAATATGAAATTGGCAACCTTTCTCACCAACCACAAATGATTTTATCACTTTTTGGAGTCAGAATCTGTACATTGTTAATAGATACATACATCTACACTATTTGAAATTACCAAATAACATTTAAGTTTTTTTTTTTAATATTTTACCTTTTCTTCTGACTATTTGATGGGCTTTAAAGAATGTAGCGAATTATAAAATTATTTGAAACTGTAACTTTTTTTACTACCTAAAAAGATTTTTAAAAGTTGGTAAAAAAAAACCTTTTTAAAAGCCATTTGACTAGTTGAAAATCCTAATGATACCATCTGGGAAAAGTATTGATTTAGTAGACTTTGAATGTGGCAAAACCTGAATAGAATTTAATATTTGGGTTGGGAGGTTGGGAAAATACTGCAGCATTTGGAGGGTTGTTGGCTGTTTTTTATTTTTAATTCAGAGTAGTAAATGCACATTTCCTTTTTTATGAATTTTACTTAAATTGAATTGATTCCCATACCTAACAGAAAGAAAAGTATTATTCAAATCAATCCTGTGGAGGAGGTATTAGCATATGTCAGAACAAGTACAGATCAAGAACACACTAAAATTATTCTTAAATAGCTTACAGACAATATGATAAATACATATTGTCTTTTAAAGTAATCTGAATATCAGGTCAAATTTTGTTCTAAACGAGATTTATATTATGGTGGTCTCACACATGATTTAAGAAAGAAAAATTGAGGAGAAAAGAAAGGAAGAAAGGAAGCAAAACAAGTTGTCGGTTGGGGAGGTATTATAAAATAAAAACAAACCAGCATTGATGCAAGGCTGTACTCAATTTCCATTCTCTTTTTTGTTTCTTTTGTATAGACATCTGTATGTGCATATAAAAATGGTGATGTTGGTGTTGTTGTTTGTGCACTTAATTTAAGTTGCTAAGTATCTTCTTGTACATGGCGGGTTATTGGGACACTTCTTCCACCCCCCTCATCAGATTCAAGGGAGGACCACTGAAGTTTGCCTTTGGAGCATCTCATCTCTCATTCATTCATGGCATGTATTCCCCGATGTTGGATATCCATCCATCTATTGGGGTTAGTGTGTGTTCTGATCATTCTCCAATGTTTTCTTTTCTTGGAATGAGATGAGAGCGTAATAGCTAGGGTTTGTTTTGGGTGGGAGATCTCATCCAGAGATCATGTTCCTGGGTGGTGCTCTTCTTCAGTCTTGGGTCTTAATGGCAATTAGTGAACTTTTTTGGTAAAGCTTTGGGGCCTCAACCAACTTAATAAACCTAAACAATACCACAAGAGGGACAGTTATACAACTCCGAGCTAAATTGCATTCATCAAAAGCGTTGGGGTAAACTCGTATTCCCTTCATTACCAGTCATGCTCGGTGGACCGGGAAAACGAAGGCGGTCATGCGCGCTAGGTATAAAGCGCTGGGGGGCAACGGACCATCCGTGGCCCGCCCATCTCCTC